>WSXT02184922.1:0-20630 GCA_011762715.2 Neuroterus valhalla | reverse complement strand
ATAGTGAGAATTATGTTAAGGGAAGTTCAAGAAGAATGGGGAGAAGAGGAATGAAGGAGGCGAGAGAACAAAAATTGTGATAGAGAGTCTAAGATAAGAGGCAAAAGAAATAAAAAAAGGGGTAGGAGAAGTGCTCAGAAGGTCAGATATGAAGGTAGAGATTGAGAAATTGAGAAGTGTAGAAGAGGAAAGGGGAATGAGGGAAAATGGCCCTTTGTGGATGAGGAGAAAGGAGAGTTAGTTGAGAGCTCCGTGTCGTGGGACTGGAAGAGTGAGGGATGAGAGGGGGTGATAAATAGTAGGAAACAGAAAGACCAAGGTTAGAGAAGAAGTGACGAATGGAGAATATGCTATTGACATATGGCAGGATTCGAGAAAAAAGATAGAGAATTTATGAAAAATTTTAACTGTGGGAGGTGGCAGTTATAATGGAAACGTGGCATGATGAAAGAGGATGGGGAAGAGTAAGAGAAGGCTCACCAAGTGGTTACAGCTGGTACGTTGAAAATGCAAAAAAGGAGAACAGGAAAGGTCAAGCAATCAAAGGAATGGTAATAAGATTGGCAGAGGGATGTACTTAAGACAAGGATAGGATAGTGAGGAAGGAAGAAATAGAAGGATTATTGGTGGAAGGGTTTAGGATGGGAGAAGAGAGGTGGAAGATAGTAAGAGCACCCGTAAACGGTGACATGCAGGAGAAATCTAAGGAAATATAAGAATTCATGGAAGAAAATAAATATGAGATGAAATTCGTAATTGAAGGAGATTTTGATATAAAGATAGAGATAGAGGAAGAGAAGGATGGACAAGAGAAAAAAGAAGAAATTTGAAAGGCGAAATACAGAATGGGGACAGTGAACATTTTTTAAGTGCCACGGGGAGACGATATCGATTGTCTTGGATGGAGGGTTAAGGGATAATACAAATATGCACGTTCAGGTGGAACAAGGGGACGAGTCAATAACTATGTGATAGTTGATGACGAGGTGACAGAGAAGGTAATGAAACTAGACGTAAGGAAACACATGGATCCAGATCACTGTCCAATAAAACTCAAATATGCGGAGAAGAAGAACTAAGAAGATAGAGAGAAGGTGAGAGTAGTGAAGATGAATGGAAAAGAAATGAAAAAGAATATAATGAGACATGTAGTTATAAAAAAGGAGAAAAAAATGTTCAAAGAAGAGGCGAAGAAGGCTAGAAAAAGTGCTAGCAGCAGGTCAAGTAGGAGATACTGTCTAGTTGGTGAGAGGACTAAGACATGGAGGCCCTCTGAGCCCACTTTCACACAATATCTTTATTTCAGACTTGAAAGAAGAAATCACGAGAAAGGGGTAGCGTGAGTGATAGGACAGGAAAGGCGAGGATATGGGTCCTAGAATACGCGGGTGATGTTTCAATGAGGACAGATAGTAAAGAGGAAATGACGGGTTGAATTACAGTGTTATGCAAATACTTTAATGGACAAAAATTGGATTTGGATGTAGGAGGACGAAAGTGATACGGTTTAGAAAATAAGGGGGGCAGGGGGCTGTAAAGATTAAAATACAGAAGAGAGTAAAGATAGAAAAAGGAAAAGAGGTGAAATGTTTAGGATGTGCCTTGCAAGCACATGGATATCATTATGGTTACTGTGTGGTAAGTGGAAGATTCGAGGGTAAGAATCGGAATCTAAGTGGATGGACTGGAAGGAAAGGGAAATGTTGAGAAGTGAACGTAAAAGTGACTAAGGTCTCATTTTTTGGGCTAAGGTTGAATTTGGTGAAAAATTGGAGGTTCATGAGGAGTAAGAGTTTAAGGAGTGTACATAGTAGAGAGGAAAAGGAAGCGAGCAGAGATTAATTAGGAGTAGCACGAAAGGTGTAGTTATTGGGAAGATCTCTAGAAGTAAAGTGTGTTGAAGAAGGGGAAGCTTATTTCTCATGAGTGTTGCGTATCTTGGTTCCCTTGTTTAGTCCGGAATATTCGATTCGCACCTCATTTTGCACATGAATAACCATTCAAGTTTTTCAGATAGAAAAATGATTTTTTATTGTAATGTAAGAGGAAATGTAGCACTGTTTGTAATAAAAGAGGAACTGTAGCACTGTTGCTATGATTGAATATCTGAAAATCGAATTCTTCTCCGTTAGGATGGAACGTCACGTATGAATTAAAGGATGCAATACAAATCTTAGGATGCTTATCCTGCAATTTACTACCATGTTGTGGAGTATGCAACCTTTGTTTACGGTAAAGAGCATGAAAATGTCATTGTTCCATTCAAAATATAAAATCCAGAAACACGAAAATTCATTTCTCGTAGAGTACATCTGTAAGAAGATTATTGCAAAAAAAATCTGCTAGTAGGGGAGATTCCACCGAGGATTAGGGAGCGTAAAACCTACGTTTGAAAATAAATTGTAATTTATGATTTGAACGTGTGAATTCTAACATTTTTGGGGTGCTTCACGGAGCAAGAAAATGTATCCCAAGAGTACTACGAAGAGTGTTTCCGATTATGGGATAGACATATAGGGAGCTCGACTATGTAATCGACGCGATGTGAGGGTTATGTTCTCCGCATCGGAAAGTTTGCACGTCAACCGTTTCAGCTCCCTAATGGCCCTTCATGTAACCTTTTGGAACAAGAATTGTCATTTTTCAATTTCTTGAAGGGAAAAACTCATCCTTCCATATGCTTATTTGAATAACTCTTCATGTTGTGAAGGATGGACCATGGGAATAACTTTCAATTTATGAAAAGAATTGAATTTATTTGACCGTGAGCCATAAATATCCGGAAGTTTTGAGTGGGTAGAGAAATTGTGACAAAAAAAGATCGGAAGGAGTGCAAATGATTTTATTTATCTTCAAACCACCAGACCGTTACAGTGAAACATCATGGTTTTAGTAGAAATCAAAAGGCGAGCTTTTCTGTTTCAATGCATTCTTATTCTTTCATGTTTGTTTGGCCAAGTGAAAATATTCAAAACACAAATTGTTTGTTCATACGACTTTAGTTCAATGCGTCCTGCAACATGGTTATTTGTATAGTTTACGGTGGTACTACTGGGTTCTATGTTTGAGGAAGAAGTTTGAAGACAGTCAGTGATACGAAGCTCCCCCATTGGAAGGAAAAAATTATTGTACAACAATATCTTGGAACAACGCGAAATAACACAGAGACGCAGGAGCGCGCATGTACGCAAAGAAACGTGAGAGAACCCGAGAAAATGCCAGGAGAACGCACAAGGAAAGTATAGCAAGACGCATGTAACGCACAGGGGACAAAGAAAAAACATAGAAAAGAAGCAGAATGTACACAAAATGATTGCAAAAGGAATTAGAAACGAACTTAGACGGTTTGAACCGGAATTACGTAAAAAGATACAAGAGGATCTCACAGAAACGTACAAAGGACGTGCAAGGAACGTATGAAATCGCACGGAAGACGCCAAAGGAGCAGAAGGAAACACACAGAAAGCAAAGGGAACTTGGAAAGGGAGATGGTGCGTATGCGCACTCCGCACTAATTTGGTCTTGAGCTCTAATGCGTGGACGCCTAAATGCCCGTTTTCTTGGCGTGGCGTGTGGCGCTGCTTGTCAACTCGTTCGCTCACGCGCTCGAGTGATCAGCGGACAATGCGCAAAAGGCCAATACAGACTAGACGTTCTCAGTTACGGTTCGTTAGTCCGGTTCATTTCTGGGTTGACCAATGCGGCTCACACTGCGCCGATTTAGCTTAACGATTTTTATTCTTATGCATACGCGATTCATAAATGAAAATAACGTGAGTAACGTTAACTGTTACAACCAAAAAGCTCGAGAAACAGCTGACAGGCCCTGTGTCTCCAGCGAGCGCTCTCATTGGCTACGGTTGCCAACGGCGCGGTTGAAATCAGAATCGAACCTGAATGCTCGTAATGAAGAGGAACCGGGAACGAGTGTGCACTGATTGTCCGAGACTCCAACTGAACCAGCGAATCACAACCGAGAGCGGCTAGTTCGAATTAAACTTGAGCCCAATTTAGACTAGCCGTTCTCGGTTACGGTTCGCCGGTCCGCTTCGGTTCTCGGTTGACCAATGCAGCTCACACTGTGCCGATTCAGCCTAACGATTCCATCGATTCGCAACCGAGAACGGCTAGTCCAAATTCACTTTAAGTTTAAGCGAGCCGGCGGTCCGGAAACGTTCTGAAGGCTCGGCGGATTATCCGATAGAAGATTTTGGCGCGCATACAGACAACACTAGCATCTCCTCGCTACTCAAAACAAGCATTTAGGCGTGCATGCTTCAGAGCGGATGACCGACTCGATGCGAAACGCCCAGGCGGAGCATTTTCCGTCCCATGTATCTCGAATGAACGCAAAGGAAAAACATAAAGAAGGCAAAATGATCGCATGGGGGGCTCACGGAAAATGCATAAGGCAATTAGAATGCCCGCACAGGAGAAGCATAAAGAACGGACAGGGGATACATTTTAAGGAAAGCAAGATAAACGCAAGATAAACGTGGAAGAAACGTTAGAGAAACGTGAAAGCAAACAACTAAGGGAACAGGAAAATCCAAGGCTCAGGCACAAATAGCGCACAAAAAATACAAGAGAACGCACCAGAAAAGCAAAAGGTACGGAAAAGAAACGCAGGAGAAAAAGACGAAGAACGCACGTGAGCGCAGAAGAAACCAACGGGAGAGAAACAGGGAACGCAAAGAGAACGTATAGAAAATGCAGAAGAAACCCGGAAAAAGCCTATAGAGAAACGAAAAGAATGCCACAGTTTTGAATAAAAACAGAGGAGAATGAAATGTTAGTGAAAGGAGAAAGCACAGTGAACGCAAGAGGAATGCGAAAAGGATAAATAGCGCTTGGAGAAAAAGCCTAAGATTGCACGGCAACAACCAAGAAACGCAGGGAGAAAACAACGGGAATGAAGAGAGAACGTGAATGTGAAACACGAAGAATTGTGAAAAAAGGTAAGAGAACAGGGGAGAGGCATGAAGGAGTGTAAAAGGAATGAAGGAGGGAAGCACGATGATCATACGATGAACAAACATGGGAAGCATAAGAACCGTTAAGGAAACGTACAAACATTGTACGGGTTACGCATAATAGACGGAGAAAGAAAACAATGAAAACGTAGAAGGACTGTTAATGAAACGTAAAGATGATGCCAAAGGAAATCAAGAAGCAACGGGTAGAAAATGTACAGTAAAAGCAAAATAAAAGCAGATGAAACGCACGAAGACTCGAGGTGAACGCGCGAGAAATGTATAGAGGATGCGGAATGAGTGCACAAGGAAAATAGAAGGAACGGAAAATGAAACGAATAAAGAACGTGCAGGAAACCCAGAGGGAACGCGAGAGTAACGCAAAAGGAAAGCGTGGAAGACGCTGGAGGAAATCAGGAGATTCTTCGAGGGAACGTACAGGAAAAACAAAAAAAACGCAAGAATGACGCACATGGATTAAAGGCGAACAAAAGGAGAACGCATAGAAGATGCAGAGGGAATGCGAAAGTATCAGAAAAAAAAATGAGAAGGAATGCACAGAAAACGTACGAGAAACGAAATAGCAACGCAAAATGAACCATGGAAGAACGCAAGGAAAACGCCAGAGGAACTAAAAGGAACGCAAGAGGAATGCGAAGGAACGTACATTTAACTCACGGAAAACGCACCAGGAATAGGATGAAAAAGGGAACCAAATGCATATACAACGCTGCTGAGTATCAGGAAGAATGCATGGGAGAGTAAGAGGAAGCAAAAGAAACGCACATGCAATTGAGACGAATGCAAGGAGAATGCACAGGGAATGCGAAAGGATCAGAAAAATAACGCAGACGGGATGCTGAAAGAAATGCCAAATGAACGCTTGAAGACTGCAAGAGAAACGCGAGATGAACACACGTATAACGCTCAAGGTTATCACGAGGAACGCATGAAGAAGCGATAGAACGCAAAGGGAACGCGCAGGAAACATACATGAACTTCCGACAAACGCAAGAAAAATGAACAGAAAACGTGTGAGGATCGCAGAAAAAACTCGAGAAAAGAATGCAAAAAACGCGAAAGGATCGCACAGAGAAGGTTTGGAGAACGAAACGCAAAAGAGACGCGGGTAGAATTCATGTAGACGCATTAGGAATGTTCTGGGAAATCAGGAGGGGGGAGGGGGGTACCTGGCGATTTGACAGAAGAAGCAAAACGAATGCTCAACGAACGCACGCAGAATGTACGTCGAGCGGGAAATTTAATGTTGGAGATAGATGTAGGCACTGAATGTTATCAAATACCTACATCCAAACTTGTTTGTCTGTAATCGGCTGATGTCAACCGTTTTTGTTTCTGCAGTTTGACACTCCCCTGACCAAACTTCTAGGCGAATGCGAGCGTTTCAGATAAAAATCCGTATGTAGATGGTAAAGATTCCAGATGATACATAAACCTCACAGGATTGAAAAAATCAGGCATTGCTCATAGGTTCGTTATGAAGTTGGGGATTTTGGGAATTGCGGGTAAGGATTTGAGCTATAGCGTTCGGTTTCTGAGGATCTCCTGTAAATGGAGGAAATATAGATGTTTAAAACTCGAAAAGCGTATATTTGGAGAAGAAATATTGTCTTACTGTATCTACCTTTATGGAATTCTAGAGTAATATTTAATGAAACTCATCCAACCTCATACACCTCTCGGTTTTGGTTCGTCTGGGCGAGGGGTATCCAACGCAAGATTGGCGCGCTCCTCCTTTCTTCCTCTTCTCCGAGCAATTCATCAAGAATTCTCTCCTCTTTCTACCACGGGCTTCGTCTGACTACGCCTGACCACGCCTACTTGCGCGCACTGTTCACACAGGCCGGCCGCCAAAGACCACTTTCCACATCGCGATCACCGCATGAACGCAACCAAGGTGTTGAGAGAGGGGATTGACGAGTGATCGCTATTCACACCGTTCCTCACGCGTTGGACACCTCTGATCTAGGTTATCCCTGAATGATCAAGTGAAGTGTACATAAAAATGAGGTCGAGACACTTACCAATTTGTGTAAAGTAGACAAACCTCACATCTGAATAATATGAATTTGATGTATCAAGAGAACCAAATCGTACCTTATCCAATCCTAACAATATCAAAGTCTTGAAAGTGATTCTAAAAATAGTTTATTAAAAATATTACCGATCTATTACCTAATAGATTCACTGATACTTTCAGCCGACACACTAGCGTCATGCATTAGAGAGCAGGCAGTCTTTCATTAAATTAATTAAATCTGGGATTCGAGGTGAAATAAGTAATGGCACGTTTTCCTCTTGCTCGTTTCGAGAGGGTTTTATATTTCCTCAAGACAGAGCAGCGTATAGAGAAAAATGCGGAAAGAGGAGGCTCCACTTACAAACACTTTATTACCCTCAGCAGCTCATCTCGATCTTCAACTCAATCATAGTTCTACGAGAAGTTTTTTTAACCGTTGTCGAGGAGGTGTAAGAGAAATTAACTTGAGAGTAATATTCAGGATTCTAAGATGTAATTCCTCGTACTTTGAGGACGTAAGAACTCATATCTGCCAAAAATGAAGATGAAAATCTGGAATCTGGAGGGTTCGGTACCTGATGCGAGGATGCATGTTGAGACCGCTTTTGTTTAGTATACTGTTGACAGACTAAGAAGAAAAGTTACAGAAGCACGATAATAGAAAGCCATAGGACTTACTCTTCAGCATATGCGGATGATTCGCTGAGTAAGGGAAACGACTAAATTTGATGTTTGAAGTTTGAAGAGTACTTGAGAGGAAAATATACGGCGGTAAATGTTATTGGGACCTAGATAGTGTGCTTCAAGAACAGAAAGGAAAAGATGAAGTACAAGCGGAAGTTCAACGAGGTAACAATTATGGTAGAGAAGTTATGTTATTTAAGCCTATGATTCAAAACAGGAGGTGAAAACGAACTGAAAGTAAGGGAAAGTTTGGAATGTGTTAGTAGAATGGTCGGGCAAGTTTGGAGCACAACAAAAAAAAGATTCAAGTACAACTGACATATATGAATGTTGGATTTGCTGGTCTGGGCGGTCTTGTATTATGAAATGCAGATTTGGTAACGGTAGTATTAGGAAAAGTACTTGGTATACAAGAAGAGAGGGTAAAATTACAGGATACGGAATGAGAAATGATTTCAATACATAAGCCGTAAAGATGGAATAAAATAATGGAATCAAAGTACAATCAATAGTACAAAATGGTTAAGTGGTTATGGATAGAGGTGATTTTCTCCAGAACAGCTGAAAAAATTTTGTTGATCAGAATATACATTGTGGTTTCTATACGAGTTTTCATCGTGGAAATAGTAAATAATACTGGTAATATGCCGTATGAGAAAAAACCAAGAAGGAAGTGGAGCATAAAAAGTGAGGGATGCAAGAAGGTGCAATTGAGTGAAGATTGAAAGAGGAAGTAAGAAGTGAAGTGACGAATGATTGACAAAAAGGAAATGTAGTAAAGAAATCGAGGAGAAGCTAGAAAAAGAAGAAGAAGGGAGTTTTGGAGGAAGGAGGAGGAAGAAGTAGAGGATAATAATGAATGAAGATCTGAAGGTAGAGCAAGAAGTCAGATTATGAGCGGTTCATAACAAGGATGTGTAGTACAGGAAGTGTAGTCGGGAAATAAGTAACTGAAGAATAGAAATGAAAGGAAAAGGGAACGTATGTATATGGAGTGAGATGAGTGGAGGAGGAAGTAAGTGAAGATCAAAAGAAAAAGTAAGTAGTGAGATGACGGGAGGTTATTGAAAAGGGTGCATGGTAGATAAACCTGATGGTGGCGAGGGAATTATTGAGAAGAACTCGTTTGGCGGATGAAAGGTGAGTTGCGTAGTAATAAGGAGAGGATGTGTAGACACATAAAGTGAGGGGATTAGGGAAGAAGGAAGTTCGTGAACATTGAAAAGTACGTACAAAAAGGGATGGGATAAAGGGATATCATAACCATAGGAAGGAATTGAAGTGTGGGGATAGAATGATAGGAAAACTATGAAGTGAAATTGCAAGAAGATGATTAATGGAAAGTGTGTCAAATGGAGTAAAAGGCAATGGGAAAAAGATTGAGAAAAGAGTGTTGAAGGTATGAGAAGGTAAAAGTGAAATCTTCGAAAATGGATGAAAAAAGAACTGTAGCAAGGAAAGCGAAGAGCAGCGGAGGGAAGACTGACAAGAGAGTGTCAAGGAGACAGAGAGAGCAGTGCGTCACGTGAAAGAATAAATCAAGGAAAAGGTTTGCATAGGATGTTGAGTAAAGTGACAAATAAAGTAAGCAAAGATTGAAAGGAAAAGAGCAAGTGCAGTCATGGGTCAAAGTCACAGGCTAGTCGGCGGAGGTTTGATTGGAGGAAAGGGTAGTGGGGGAAGGAATGGTCAGCAAAATTAGATAAAAGAAAATGCTTAGGAATTAAAAAGTCACGTATTAGGAGAGTGGAATGAGAAGTAAAGAGGGATAGAACGAGAAGTGAATAAGGGGAGCTTTGGTGGAAAAATGGCATGAAGTGATGGTGGAGGTTGAAGGGTTAATCGAACTTGTTGTGTAAGGCCCAAAGGAGCGATGGAGAAGGGAGTAAGGCGATGATGGAACGGTGAATGAGGCGGAGTAGAGAATTGCAGGAGGAACAAAGAGTGATAGCGGAAATTATCATTGGATATGATAGAATGGAATTGGATGAAGAAGGAGAAGGGTAAGATTTTTTTATCCCTACAGAATAATCGCAGCATCAACATTCTGCCTCTTGATCTTCTGAAAGAAAATCGAATTGTGCGATAAAACAATTAGAAGATAAGAGTCAAGAAAATCCGAGAAGGATGCAAAGGACGCTATCTTCCAAAAGAAATTTAAAAATCTTCTGAATTGCTACCAACCTTTTAATGATAATAAATAGCTTGGAAGCGCTGACAATGATAACGGCACGATAAAATTAACGAAAGTTAATCCGGAAGATACCCACCCTTCGGCGTAATAATGCCGTAGGGGGTGTGGAAAAAGAATTAACTTGTCCCGTAGAGAGGATATGGAAGGAAAAGGAGGAAGAGCGGCGTCCGGGAGAATATACTGAGTAAAAGTTAAGGGCAATGGAAAGGCGTGCATTATTTTTTTAATCCTCTTTACTGCCGCTTACCTAGTAGCAGGAACGGACACGTAATTACCCTCCGTACTTTACGAAAACTCACGTTCTTCCTGGTGCCTGAACACATAAAAGTCTCAAGAAGAAAAGGTGCCTGATTTTGTAAAGAAGAATCTTTTGAAGAGCTCGTAGAAAAACGATCCAAAAAAACATGAAGTAACTGAATTTTTCAGGAAACAGAACAAGGTAAGAGGTATATAAAATAATATTACGCACATATAATGTAGAAGAGCCTAAAATGATATAGGAAAGTTCGCATTTCGGACAAATTTCGATTGAGTGCGCAGCATGAGACACGCGATAAGAACGTTTTAGTCAAAGTGTAAGAAGCTTAAAAAAAAGAGAATTCACAATCATGAAATTACAGGAATCGACATATTGCTTTTTAGTTTCAAAAGCTTCATACACAAATGTAAGGAAGTACGAAGACCGAGCGCGTAGCGCATTTATTACCAAGCGTGGAGCGTAAGGTTCCACACAGTTTGCTGATTAATCTTCCCATTTATCACCCCAGGTTGAAAGTTCCGCATAGCGATTATTATAATCCACCAAGAAAACCTCACAACAGTGGTCTATCAGCATCCAAAATCATGGTTTCCAGCCTTCTTCTTACAAACAATAATAATCCTCGACACAATCCTATCCTTGCTAAGAAACACTTGCTCTCTCCTCGTCCATACACATTTTTACGTAAGCTCTTTTGTCCCTCAACTTCTTATTCTTTTCGTCCTTATTTTTATTCACGTGCCAACTATATTTCTTTCTTGGTCTATCTCTATGTACGCTACTATTAACCGTACCTGGATACTCCTGTTTTGTCATTTATTCTTCGTCTATTCTCTCAACATAATGGAACCATTCCAGTGAATTTGTTCTACTCTTTTTGAACAATTTGTCTTTGTGTACCCTTCCATCTTTTATTCCATCTATCAGCGTTTCAAGGCACAAATTTTGCCGAGATCGCATACCAATCACATAATTACGCATTGCAATTTGATCCTTGTTGGTTACCTTTCTGCTTGTAGCAATAGCTCGTACACTACCGATAAACTTTCTTTCCTCATTTATACGCATGAGGATTTCTGTATCCATCGTTCGAATGAACTTCTCAGGTACTCGGGCTGATCAAGCTGTTCTAACCATTTATCATTTGAAGCATTGTTCCATGTTGTTTCTTAAAGTGGCGAATTTTCATGGTACTGTTTACGCTGAGAACGTTAGAGGAAGTGCGTGCTTCCCCTTCTCTAACTCTCTTCCGTAGTTTCTCTTTCGGACGTTGTTGCCCAGCTAGTGCTTAGCGTGATTTGTTCTTGGTGTTTTATTGATTATGTAACTGCTATTGAATAATGTAACGCTTTGAATCCTAAGACCAATATTCTCCAAGCTGGTGAATAGTCTGCTCATCATTTTCAGCAAATTGTAACCTGATTCTACAGTAGTGATCTATCATCTGCAAATGCAAGTTTACGCACTTCCACTGTTCCTTGATGAACATTTTTTCCTCTTAAGGAGAGTAACTGTCAGGCATTCGTCTATGTATATGTTAAACAGGTATGTTAACATGGCGCATTTTTGCCATACGCTTTGCTTATTTTTGAAGAAATCAATCAGTTGTACATTTACTCTTACGCATGCCTTACTACTAGTATACATTGCATTTACTGCTCTAAGGAGACAACCATCTATCTCATACACATGATCTTCCTGGCATACATTCACATCGAACTTCCAAGATCTTTTTCTTAGTTATTTTTATTATGTTACTCGTTAGTATTTTGGTGAATATTTTAGATACCACTTAGCTGGATAATTTCTGTATTATTGGAACAGTCGCCCGAATCACCCTTCCTCTTGTAGATAACTACGATTTTAGTTTTCTTCCAATCATGTGGAATTTTACGGTTTACAGCACATATGCTCAAAGTCAAGTGCATTGAAAATGTATTTCTTTTCTGAAAATTTGTCTTTTTGGGTTAGAAAATCAACTTCTTGGTGTGAAATTGATTTATTTGGTTGACAGTTACCCCTTTTATTGGAAACTTACATATTCTGCTTGAGGATTCAACTCTATTGTTCAGAAATTTGCCTATTCAATACGGATTCAAAGATTATAATAAATTCTCTTCTCTTTCTACTTGGAAATTGACTTTACTTCAATTTCTCCATCCTTAATCTTATCATAATGTATTTGTATTATGTAACACTTGACTTCAAAGCTTTTCATAAAGTCTCGACATGTTGAGATCTTCGAAGTCAGACAAACAAATTTTTCCGAATGTGTCTGTCTTTGTCTATCTGACAGTAGTTACATTATAAGAAGCATGTCACTGAGCATGATAACTTTTGACAAAAAATGTGGATGTAATTGTGGTGTAGCATATGTTTTCAGGGCTCGAAGATAGAGATCAAATTCATTAACCAGCCTTCTTTGACAAGCGGTTGTATTTCTTTCCCTTAACAGTTCCACTGAAAAAATGGAATGTTAAAATTTTAGACATACGATACGCAATACGGAGCAAATGTTGCAGGTAAATCCCCCCCCCCTCCCCGAATAGTCCAAAATTTGCGCTGAATTATTCTCAGATAGAACGCATAGTTTTCGTCCTATTCCTGGAAAATGTCATTAAACATGGAAAACAGATATACAGCCATACTGTGCAAGACACGAAAAAATGTTGCGAATGGAAATTATTCATGTTCAGGATTTCAACATATTTGAGTCCCTTTGAATGATGACTACATGCATGGTTTCAGTTTTATTTGTGAAAATTGTACGCCTAAAGAATAGGGAAAACAACTCCGCCAAACAATGCAAGATGAAGAAACATTTTGGTGGAAGAAGTGTTGATTCCAAAAAAGGATATAAATCTTCTGAAAATAGTTTTTTGATGAGACATATTGTTTTCAGAGACTTTTTTTGCGGAAAGCTTATCCCGAGACCTAAAAACTCAAAAAAAATTTGATTTTATATCCATTTGGTGATGATTGGGGAGGAACACTCAGAAACAGTTTTTTTTTGTATCGCCGACTTCAGCAATGATTAGTACCTCCTTATTTTTGTAACTATTGCAGTCACTATAACTCGTCTTAAGAAGAAACTGACTATAATCATCTAAGATTTTATATAATATATTATATATTATATAATTATATAATTATATATTTGTGGGGAAATGAATTCATCCCACTCAGACGGAATAAACAAAAGTCACTTCATCAAAATTAGGGTTCAGGCGCACTTTCCTAACAATTTATAGTTTTAAGAATGATCTTGTCCTAAAAAATGAAGATTTTCCATTAGCAGAACGAGCAGAAGGTAAAGATTCTCTGTAAATTCTATCGAAAGTGCTATTTATATACATTTTTATACTTTTTTTCTAAGTGACTAATATGTTGAAAGAATGTGATTGCTCATTGCTGATTTTATATTATATTATCATAATATTATATAATATTTGATATCATATTAGTCAAGCCTCCCAACACTAATCTAATCTTTTTTTCCTGAAATATCGGCCTCCTTGATTATAATTCAATCAAATTTCGCCGCTTGAAGGCTTGAAGCAACAATTCATGGAACATGAATTAACCAAGAATGTGCCTATATCTGGTAAATGAGGTACCAATAAATACATAATTTTTATGCATATGCTCTGATAAATTATCTTATCATCTCAGTTGCACTCGTGACTTAACGAAACATTCAATAAATCATCGTCCTCTATGTATGAAGGAATGAGGATTGTCACTGGCGCCCTGCTCCGAACTATACCAGCTTTGATTTATTCTATTGGTAAATATAATAAATTTATGTTAGTAGAACAAATGGCAAACTTATAGTGAAGTAAATGATAAATAATATTTCTGATAACATAGAACATCATATACTTAACTCCTCTGGATCTGACTTTTTTTCCATACTTTTATTCTCTTTCACTCTACCTCTTCCCTTCACAATACTGATAATTTCTGGGACTGACGTAATAAATTGACATCACCACTTCATGAAAATTTTGCTGCTTATTTTAGACTTGATTTTATAAAGCTGCGGAACTTCTCGCTTCAAGTTGATGATTGAGTGAATACTGTACGTAAAAAATAATACAAATGTTAATGTAGCCTTGGATGGAGTTGAATCTCATATTAATGAAGGACATGCCCCGGAATACTCACGAGCGATGAACGGAGACTTAGTTTTTGTAAAGCTGAAGTGTTAATTATCTCAAGAAGAGGGGATCACGCGATACGATGCGCGGCAGAAAGCTTTACGTTGTTCGTAAATTATAAATCAGAAAAAGAGATGTGAGACCAGAAGGGTGGAGGCTAGGAATTCCGTCCACGATTCTAATAAAGGGAAAGGATTATCCTACTCAGTGACATGTATGGCTGGGTTGGGTTCAAGGCAAAGGTACGCATAGGGTACTTGTGCATTCCTAAGACTCAAAAACGAACAATAACGAGAAAGAATCGATAAGATCTTTCTTTTAGGAGAGGTTTCTCTATTACAAACACCTGCTTGAGGCATAATATGATACCCATGTATATTTGGCGCCCATGAAGAAGCCAGAGTTTTATTGAATTTATCATAGCGGAGGAGAGGTAAAAGAAATTTCTATGAGATGCAAGGGCCATTTGAGGTTTGACATGTTGAACGAATTATTCCATTAGAGTTTGTAAAATCAATTCGATGGCGGCCGAGGAAAATTCATAATTAGTCGGAGCGGTCGCTAGTTAGAACAGGAATCTGAATAAGCCAGGAGAGAAGAAAGTAAAACGTAAGAACGGAAACGCTTACTATTGCAGGTCCAAGGGTTACTAAAATATGAAGACAGCAAAATTATTTTTGGAATGAGAGAGTGAATAGGGGGGAGATCGAAACATTTCATGGTACACGATCGGTCTCTACACACATTAACTAAAATGGCTGCCCTCTACAGACGTAACCACACCTAAATACACACAGGAACATTACAAGAACATAGTATTTAGCTTGAGTGATCTGCGCTTCCTGAAATATTGATCGTAATTAGTTTTTCTGATATGTACAACGCCGTTCGAGTTGTTGACTTTCTACCCGGAACATCAAATTCGTGCTTGAACATCAAACTCCAAATCAAGTTTCTATACAGTGCTAGAGCTTGCAAGTGTTATAATCAGAATGCTGAAATTGTTGGAAAGAAATGAAGAGGTAGATCGAAGAAGTGAATGGTTGGAAAAATGAAATATTACCGCAAGAGTTTATTGGTCACTTTCTCACATTTGGATGCGAATGAGTACTGGATATTCTACAGTCACAGTAACATTGCGATCACCATCACAAATTTCAATTTATAACTTCACTATAATTGTGTAGGACTTTAGTGTTGAAGCACAAGTTTGGTGGTACAATAAATCGGTTTTGACCTCTTCGCGAGCTTTGACTGTTGCTCCACACATCACAATCATCCCAGAATTTAAAATATTTCGCCCTACGATCGTACTTATTGTATGTCATTTTTGTTGTGACACCCCCGCAGGCCCCGCAATGTGGGGGGGGGGGGGGCGCCGGGGCTGGGGCCCAAATTACGAATGCTCAATATACCACTTCTGACGGTGGAATGACTAAAAAAAAAAAAACCCTTATATTAGTCCATAGTTGATAAAACCAGAGAGCGCTGCAACCCGATTGGAAATCACATTGAGTCACGCAGCGCGCTTTGACTTCATCTCTCATGGAATAATGGCGAGTTTTCCTTATCTAAGAGAAACACTCCCTTGTATTCAAGTTCGAAAGTTGTTCTACAAAGATTTGATTCCAAAATGATTGAAGTGAGGAAAAAAAAATCTGCTTGAGGCTCCACTGGCCTTGAGGAACACATTCTCATTACAATACTCGCCACTGATATTTACATCTCGCATAGTTTGGCTAGTAAATTGGATTTCTCATTGTTTGAGAAGCGTTGGTACGATCAAAACGAAAAAAAAATGGGTATTTTCGATTTTTCGAGCAAATTAAAAAAGTTGAATGCACGATTTTGTGGGGCTCCCAAGAAGAAACATTTTTTCTCTTTGACTTTCTTTTGTATCTTCCGTTATTTTGCTATAGATTCTCATTTTCGTTTATATTATTAAATTTTGAAAATGCCACAACTCTGACAATTTTGTTTTTATACCAAAATCATGAGGATAAATTGTTCCACTTTTTACCTATTACAAGGAACTGTACTTTTGAAGTTTTGCTGAAAAATGAAAATTTTCAATTTTGGTAACATTTTTCACGATTCGAACGAAAAATATGCATCTTATAAAAAAATGGTCCCTTAAAAATTTTTAGATCTTTTTGAAATGAATAATTCTGGTTCCTAATATTTCTTCGCACCTTGCATAGTTTGACCGGAAGCATGCATTTTTGGTAAAAATCGTTTTTTCGGACTCAGGGGGTCTCAAAACTTAGAGCTTCTAAAAAATATACGAGAGTAATTTTTCGCATAAAATGAATACCTTCTCATTCAGAATGAGAACGAAAAAATGAGGGTGTGGATATCGTAAAAGAAAAAAAGAAATGCAAGAACAAGTTATTAAGTAGCCAAAACTCGAAATGTAGTAAAAGGGCGCCGTAAAAAATTCTGCGCGGGGCGTATGTCCTATTTATCACGGTGGATGTTTCACAAACATCCACCATGTAGTGGACCACAGATGTAGTCGGAATAAAGAATGATGATGGTAAAATTTTTGTTATGCACACAAAAAAAGAGACAGTACTCGAAGCATAACAACGATGTTATAAAACATCATTCATAAGACAACTCTGTCTTAGGTGGCAACAGAAGGATTATTATAACCGACAGTTTTCTGTAACAAAGAAAAATAGAATAAGAAGGCTGGTTGTGTGTATGATATTAACGCTTGAATGGCAGGGTGGATACTGTTTTGCTTGGCTAAATGCATCTAAAAATATGTGTGCTGTCAACGTTGAAGTTTCGAATGGATGCAGATAGGGAATTACCGTCCTTGCCTACAAGATGAAAGTGTGATGGAGGTGAATGTTCCAATTGAAGAGTGAGACACTCACTTAGTTTGATATGAAGAATATTTATCAAAATACTGATAAATGAGCCTATGGAAATAACAAAGGAAAAAATCTGGGAAGTCTCAATTGGAATCGTCTTAGGGAGATCACGTGCAGATCTTACAATTAGATCAGGCATAAGGCAGAAACTGAAAAGTTCACCTTAAGTTTTCTGTGCTCCTGTTGAAAAAGAAAATCTTCTGCCAAACGAGATAGAGCTAAGCTTCGACAAAGTTATGGAAGAGTAGAGAATAGATGCTTGCCTCTATCAAACAGGAGAGGCAATATGAAATAGATTTGAATAAATAAATCTAAGTGTATCGGAATCACGAGTGCAGGGTAGAGGCGTATGTCTCATATCTTGCATTCCTATGAAATCATTGAACATTTTAATTTGCTTGCCTTTTATCCATGTGCTTTACCTTATTTACTAAAAGTCTGTTTATGAAGCTGAACAACCATAAGACACTTAGCTGAACCTTTACAACAGGAAAGTGCCTCCTACCTAATGAGGGATACATTACAGTCATAGCGTGGAATCTCATCTAATCTGTATGCAACACAGAATACTAATTCGATTATTAGAAAAATTTTTTCAGAAGAGAATCAGGAAACTCTAACATATGCAAAAACTATTCTTCTGTAAGCAGGGTAAATGCTTTTCTCCGCTATACGATTAGGTTTGACTGACTTTTTGCAGTAGTTGGTTGCTTTCCAATAACTTATGAACTCATTAAATTTTTGCTCAAAAAGAAATCACCAGTAGTTAACAGAGACTAAGCAAATACACATTATTCGCTTTACTCCTTTTCTCCTGTACAATGAATAGAATTTCAGATTGCATAACCCTAAAGAGCTCAAAGTGCTTTCAAATGTCTATGATACACGATAAACAATAGGCTTTGCAAAATTATAACGAAGAACAATATGGAGTTGACAACACTTCTCGAATTGAGAATATTATTGTTTATTATAATTTTATCAGTAAGCCTAGTCCTTTCCAGAAGAAGCGTATCTCATTCGATTCCAGCCTCGAAGAACTAATGGAAAAGAAGCAATCGACTTGCGAATATTTGAAAATGGAATTGACATGGGAAATTTGGAGCACAGGCTGCGGAGGAGAAGAAAGCAGGAAGAGGTATTAGATCAGTCTCAAAAATCATCGCGCGTTTTTTGTGAACAGAAAAAAAACATGATTTCATCCTAATTCTAATTTTTAAGTCTAAGGCCTTTGCTTGAGGTGCATATTTTCTATTATGAAGCAATTTTAATTGAGTTGTTAAATAGAAGAACATACATGAAGTTGCTTTAATGATACAGAGCCAAAGTTAATCCAGCCCGATTCTGTTCTCAAACGACACATCTCTTGTTTCTTTCACATCCATGCATATTTCCATACAAGCTCTTGCGTTCCTACGGCCCTTTATATTTCTCCTCTTAAGGTTCTCCCTCTTGTTTTATGAGTGGATATCACTTGTTTTTGTATAGCACTTCCTCAATAGACGATAACTTATTGGGTTTGGATTCTATTTTTCATAGACGGTATAAGTTCGCCGTAAGTTGAGTCAGTATCGTGGAAACTAGAATCTTCGAAAATAAGCTCTAGTCAACAATTGTCAGAAGGACACCAGCCTAGACTGTTTCACAATATTTTGATACTTCACAGTGGTTACCCGAAATGTTCTATTGCCAGGTTTTATAAAATTTTAGGCACCTTTAATCTAGAAATCGAGAGGAGGAATTTTCAGAAAATGCTGTTATAAATATAACTAAGTTATTTTTATGTATTGCTCTCAGACAGAATAGGCTTGGGCAGTGTGGCAATATTGCAAGTCAGTCGCTCGCCGTCGATGACTCCTGCGTATGCCTTACTCCCAAATTTTCAAACCGTAGACCGTAAGGGCGTTGGCGTTAGGTTTACTGTTTGGAAGTATAAAAGAAACGCATGCGTAGAAGTCATCGAAGGCGAGCGACTGAGCTTGCAATATCGCCACACTGGGCTTGGGAGTTTGCGCGCGTGCGTTACGTGTCTCGCACGCCTGCGATTAGCCAATGCCGAAGAGAAAATTTTTTGGTATTGGATAAGGCACAAATTTGCTCAAAATTATCCTTCAAGTTTGAGAGAAGAGGTCTGCTTCTTCCGTCAGCAGCTACGTGTATCTTTTAATTCCCCCGATATCACATACTGGGAATGCACTCTCGAAAGTGCTGTCTCCTAATAGTATCCACACAAAACGTCTTTTTTAATTGTCAATATTAAGGAAAAGATCGTTGGAGGAAGGGGATCAGCCTTGTTGATTCGAAACTTAAGGCTTCGAAAAATGTAAGTGTAACACTATTAGCAAAGAAACCATCCACGGCAGGAGAAGGAGCGCTGCTGTATGAAAAAATGGTTACCACAGGGATTCGTCATGCATATTATTCTGAACCATTCTGTATACAAAATTTGTATATATTCATATTATTGTGAGACTTGAAGGTTAAGTAGACCCTAACGAACATTTCATAAATAAAAGAATAGGAAGATTCAAAATTTGAATGTTTAGTATCAGATTTCTCATTTTGGTTACTGTTTTGATCGAATCAAAATAAGACAAGTCATGTAGGGATTTTAGGTTATATTCTCTAAAATTCATACATATAATTCTAATACACTCAAACGAACAATGACGAAACTCGTTATGAGACCTTCAGATATTATGTTGATCTTTCGGTCGCAAAATGGAAGTCTCTCTAAATTATAAACACGTCATAAATCTAGATAATTTTAACGCGTGAAATTACAAGAATGATCTATAAAAATACAATTATCTCGAAATTCAACCTTCAACCTACGAATGAGGTACCATCAAGTATAGCATGTCATGCGTTTTTCCATTTAATCATATCATCGCTAAGATTAGACTTGTAGTTCCAGAAGTTATTTATCAATCTGTGTCTCACCAGAAAGATGATAATTGTAACTATTACTCTGCTTATTGCCTCATTCACCTTCTTCAGTTCTATTGGTAAATTAAAAAAAAATAATATTATTCAAGATTTGTAATGAGTTGGTCCATCGAATTGAATTTAAGAGTGTTTTATTTGCGGTTTGATTTATTGAAAAAGATTACACTATTAGAGCTAACTTGAAATTTCATACAAGACTTCTGAGAAAATCAAGTATGTGCTGAATAAGAATACTGCGGCAAATTCTGCGTATTGGAGTTTGTTTCTAGGCTGCACACTACAGCTCCATGTTACGCATTCGTAGTAGAATTTCAAGTCCGTATAAGGCCACTGTGCATCCAAGAAACGTATGGAACTTAAGGCCAGTTTTATCCAAACAGTCTTGGAAAAATCGAAAAAAATTTTTCCCATATGTTATACTGGAAATTGCTCAGTTGTATTTTTAAAAAGATGTGATATCTCTTCTCGAGATATCACGTTACTTTATT
>WSXT02184911.1:0-20630 GCA_011762715.2 Neuroterus valhalla | reverse complement strand
TCGAATATTTCTGCCCCCCCCCCACCCAATTTTGTACGTGATTTTCCATTTTTTCAAATTTCGCTGTCCTGAACTTGAGGGACGTCCATAAGCGTCTTCTTGCAGAAAACTAATATTTTCCAATGAAAGATACTTTTCTGCCATTGAAAGTACAACTTTTCGGTTGAATGTTACTGTCACTTGTTAACAAATCAGTTTTTTTATCTGAAGATTCATCATAACACTCAAAACTTCATTGGGGATTTAACTATTTCGTGGGAATGCGATTTTTATCTGATTCAAGAATTGATTTTTTCAACTGAAATGTAAATGTTCTATTTCTAGTCGAAAATTTATATTTTTTATTACGGAAAATTAATCTTTTCTGGAGGAAATTATTTTATCTCGTTAAAACGCATTTCTCTTATAAAAAGCTTACATCCTTTTTTGGAAATTCATTCTTTCTGGTAAAAACTGCAACTATCCAGTTACAAGTCAAGCTATTTTGGTTGAGCATCCAAACATTTTTTTAATTCGATCGATTTTTGGTAGAGAAATCATATTTTCATCGGAAATTTAACTATCCAGCTCTGGAAATATTGTTCAATCTGAAAATTCATCTATTTATTTTAAAATTGATGCATTTAGATAGAAAATCGTCTTTTTATTAGGAAGCTAATACTCTTGGTTGGAAGCAGATGATTCTTTTTTGTAAAAAATGCAACTCTTTGGTGGACAATCAATTTTTTTGATTAAAAATTTGTCATTTTCGATAGGAAGTTGACTTGCCTTGGTTCAGGATCGAAGTGTTTTTTGAAAAAGTTTGTTTTCTGCTGAACATTCTTCTATTTGGGTGAAAATTCATTTTTTTTGTTGGTAAATCATATTTTTAGTGGGGAGGTTATCTCCTTGATTATAAATTCATCCTTTTTTTGTTTGAAATGCAACTGTTCGGTCAAAGATTATTTTGTCCCAGTTGAGTTTCAACTATTTTCTTCAGAATTCGTCTTTTTGTCTCGGAAATTCAACAATTTGATAGAAAATTCAATTATATGGGTAAAAACTAGGTTTCTTGTTGAAAGTTAGTCTTAGTGATGAAACATTATTCTTCTAGGTTAAGAATCCATTCTTTTGGTTGAAAAATGTACTCTCTGGCTTAAAGTTGAACCATTTCCTCAGAATACATTTTTCAAGATTCACATTCCTGATTGAAAATATAAATATTTTCTTAAAAATTCATCTTTCATTTGATTGGAAATTAAATTTTCATCTGACAATTTGACTATTATATTTCTTTCCCGAAACTTACCCGTCATAAATTGAAAATTTCAATATTTGATAGAGAATGCATGTTTCATTATCAAAACTTCGTCTTTTTCCAATGAATTTGGTGAAAAATAATTTTTTTTTTCCTAAATTAATTTTCGAAACGGCTGATTCAACTAGTTTCTTTTTGGGCAAAAACCTATCTTCTCCAGTTGAAAATTTATCTGCCTTGAATAAGAATTAACTTTATCGATGAAATTTTATTCATCCTGGTTCAATACTTAATATTTTCTGAAACATGCAATTTCTTGCTTGAGATCTAAACTGTTTTGTTGAACTTTTTTTGGACAGGGAATCTATCATCTTCGTTGAAAATACGCTCATTTCTTTGAGGACTAAAATATTTTGTGGAGGAATCGTATTGTTGTCGTTGTTGAATAAAACAAGTTCAAAATGGGTTCTTTTGGTTAGAAAGTAGTTCTTCAAACTAGAAATTTAACTCTTCCATTATTGGTAGAATACTCATAGTTTCTAGATGAAAGTTCAGCTTATTGTTTTAAAATTTATATATTTTGTTGTAAATTTGCCTTTCGATATAAAATTGGTCTTCTTGATAAAAAGTTCATATTTTCTATCGAAAATTCCGCTATTCGATTCATTTTCATTCGGATTCATTTTTCCCAGTTTGAAACGAACTTTTTTCTTGAGATTTCAACTATTTTTCAGAAACCTCCTTTTTATGACTTGAGTTGTCAATTATATGGTTGAAATTGCATTTGTTTTCAATTGAAGTGTATTCATCTCTTTTGCAAGATAACATGAAAAATTGGTAGATAATTCATCTGTATTTTGGGAATTTATTTGGTTAAACTTTCGACAATTCTGGTGAAAATGTAATTATTTTGTTGAAAATTCAACAATTTTGTCGAAGTCATGTTTTTGGCCGAAAGTTAAACTTTTTTTTTTGGAAATTCGTCCTGTTGGATTCCAAATTCATCGTTTTTTCCCGAATGTTAAAAAATTACCCCCCTGAATCAAATCCCCCCCCCCCCCCGCTCCGTAATAAAGTGTAACTGTATCTTTTGACCCCCTTCCCCCTTGAAGCTGTTACGTAATTTAAGTACGGGCCCTTATTGGTCAATCATTTATGTTGAAGAGTGAAGCAAGTTACGCACAATGCGTGCTTATTTAGGCTAGTCTGCAGAGAAAAAAATTTGACAATGTTTTCAATGTTTGCAAAACTTTGCAGTTACATAAAAAGTATTTCCTTAATCAACAATGTTGATTTGCAGCCCCGTCAGAGGTCGGGAACATGTATATTTCTCAAAAAATGAAATTATATTTGCAACGAATTTGAAGGTCCGAAACATTTTTATTTATGGATTAATTGAAGTTCTGATAATAACTTTTCGGGAAAAATTATAATGAACTTTCAAACTTGCATAATGATTTAAATTATCGTTTAGAACTAAACGCAAGATTTGCAACCTCATTGTTTATACGCTACATGCAGTTCTTGTTATTTGTTGATTCTCGATTTTTTTTTAGTATGGCTCAGTGAGAAAAAATGTAATAATTTTGCAAAGTGGTTGCAATGGTTTAATTTAATGCTACGTATGTAGTGTTGACGAGTTCGCAACCCAATACGTAAGCGGGAACTTGTTCAAATTTCGAACGTAGTTTTGACTTTTAGAAATTTTTTTTTCATTTAGAGGTTTACAACCGTTCCTTAGAGCACTAATCCAGATTTATAAAGTTGGTGGCACCTTTGTAATTTATTAGAACCATCAATTGTTAGCAATTTGTAAAAATTGTAGGGGAATTTGAAAGTCACTACGATTTTATGCTTATAGCACGAGAAAATAATTTTTATATACATAGTGCATAATGATTTAATTTTACCCTTTGGTATAATTTAAGTGTTTTTGTCGCCACCCTGTTTCTACATTGTTATTTATTGCCCTACTTCGCTGTGTTCTATTGGAATTTTATCGTTTTACAAGAAACCGCCAGAAAGACGAATTCGCCGTAAAAAATATGTATTTTTAACCAAGAAAATTCATTCTTCACAAAAAAATATTTATTTTCACCGGAAGGTGGAAATTCCAACTGGAAAATATCACTTTTCAACTATGGGAAAAATCATTATTTAAATTTTAAGTTGACAATATTAATTCCAAATCGAAAATGTAAACAAATTTTCTAATAAATAGTTTAATTTTGAACCACAATCGGAATAGTTAATTATAATAAATCTTCAATAGAAAGAAATGATTTTCCTACCATTTTTATGAATTTGCTATAAAACTTGTATTTTCAGTGCGGACTCATGTATTTTCGAATGTGATAAATAATTAATTTTCCCAAAAAATATTGAGTTCCAAACAGAGATTCTACTTCAAACTCAGATAGATTTGTTTATAACCGAAAATAAGGAATTTGAATTTTCAACATAAAATTTAATAGTTAATCACAGAGAAAAATCCGTTTGAATTAACAAAAAGTTTGAACAAATTTTGAAACAATCGGATTAGTTTATAAAAATGTGTTTGATGAAACTATTCGCTTTTCCGATTGTTCGTCCCCAGATTAAAAATATTTATAACTGAATTACAATTTTCAAGAATAAATTTACATATTTTAATGTAAAAACTCAAAGATAATGTTTGACTGTTTGCATTATTCCTTTTTCATATATTCCAAATTGGAAAATTAATTCCTTTATCTTGTTTTAATTTCTGTCATGTATAATTTGTCGATAATAATCGTTGCAATATTCAATGCACTGTATGCCACGCTAGAGAAACCAGTTCCCGTCCGATCACTGAAGTTAAGAAGCGTTGGCGCGGTTAGTACTTGGATGGGTGACCGTCCGGGAATACCGCGTGCTGCTAGCATGTTGGCAGAAGACTAACACCTTCCACTAATCAGGGTTTTAATCCCTCTTTTCCTCACTTGATCCATATCACCAACTGACAAATTTAAGTCAAAAATAAAACAATTAGCGTCAGACTCCATCATGACTACTTAATTCATAACCTTGTTACAAATACCTTAGTAAAACCAGGGGGGGGGGGGCACGAATTTCGCTTCTGCATTGGAAGCGCGTGTCAGTATTGTGAAGAGCGGCGAGTCATGAAACATTGGCGCCACCTCTGCCACGCCCGGTCTTCCCGCTGTCTGTTATTGTTTTGCATGTGACAGCTCGTGAAAAACCATAATTCTATCATACATTTGCCGTTTTTGATTGATTAAGGATATATTTGAAATAAAAATGGGAGGGCATCGATTTATAGCTCCGAACTGTCGATCAGGGTACGACTTAACCCGCTCAAACGGAGTAAGAAAAGTATTTTTCTCGATTCCGAGAAATGATGTTGAACTTCGGCAACATGCAATGCGGGACAAAAAGGATTTCATTGGTAAACCTAGACATGTGGTGTGTGAATAAACTCTTCTTGAAGGATGCGATAATTTGGAAAAAAGAAGTTTGAGCTCCTGATTGATTCGTTGATGGCAGTAAGAATACACCGGCGTCCTTTAACCTAAAATAATTGAATAGCTATGACCGTTTTATGACTATATTGACTTTTGAATTTAAATATTCTTCTTATTGCTGAACATTAAGAATGTGTGATCATTGTGATAGTGTTTAAAGTGTTAAATTATAATTTTAATAGTTAAAAATTTTTTTGAATATTTAAAGACCCTTACTTTCCATGAGAAAAATGTAAATGTAAAAGTATGTTAATGATTGTTTCGAATTAAGCTAAGTTTTGACATTTATCTACAATTTCATTTATTTATTATTAGGTTCAAGTATTAAAATAATTTTTGATTGTAAAATAATGATTTTTTGCAGTCAGAATTGTACAAGAAACTCAAATTAAAGCCGGGGGTTTTGCCATCTCAATTTCCAAACTGCCCTGAGTTTGACTTGATTGTCAATTATTTGCAAAGTAATAAAGTATTTTCATTCCCATGTTCCACGCATAGGAGCGATGTTTTTGCCTTCATAATAAAACAATATTTACAAGTTCGATTGAGAGAATTTGTCAAACAAACAATGTCGTTTGTCCAAAAGGATAATTTTGCGAAAAAGAAAGTGGCAAAGTTTTGTAAAACGTAGTTTTGCTCAATTGTGTGACATTAATAAATTATTATGTTGTGCCCACGAATTAATTGCTATACTTTTATTTCAGAATATGTGTTTGTTAATAATTTAAATATATATAATTACTTAAATAAACCAATGTGGCATTTATTACTCATATATACACTCTTACTGCCTCACCTTCGGATCTTTCAGATCCATTATTTGTAAAAAATGTATATCTTCACATGTTGATTGAATTTTTAAATAAATAAATTACCAGAAATACAGTTGAGTTGATAACTTTAACACAGAATATTAACTTTATTTATTTTGAACTTTAGAGACTTAATCTTTATATTTCGCATTTCACTAACTTCAAAATTTATAACCTTAAAAATCAATATTTCCAGTGTATGTAAGATATATTTTTCGATCCCTAATACTTTTTTAATCGTAGAAATAGTCCATCTTTGCCTAATATGAGCCCAAAGTTCTTGAAATGATCCAAAAACGTCCGAAACATCACAAAAACTGCGAAAAATCTGCCACTATTCTAACCAGCTTCCATTCAAATCTAAAGCGTCACGCTAGTGGCGCCACTGTTTCATTTCCTGCCGTCCTTTACAAAGCTGACACGGCGCATTTCCATGGCGAGTCACCCCCCTGGTAGAACACTAACTTTTTGATAGTTTTCAAAATGGCGTCATGCATTTCATTAGCTCATTCCCTTACGGCAAGGGAACGAGATTTAAAATAAGAACGATTAATTTGCATTGTAAACTTTAAAAGAGAATACCTATCTAAGAAAAATATTCTCAGCTAGAAACTATTGTTCTGTAATTTTATTTAGAGGAAAATTGTTATCCCTATAATTTATAAAAAGCATGCTTTGAAAACAAAAAAAAGGTTAGGGGGCATATTTAAAAAAACACCATGTGAAAAATTTTCTTTTAGAGGTATAAAATTTTTAATTTATAAAAAATTGAATTGCATTGCTGGTAACTCAAATTTACAAAAATATATTTTTTGAGTGAATAAAAAGGTAAAACTACTAAAAATACAAAAAATTTGGCATTTCCATACGATCCTAATCTTCAATTGGGTTGCAACTTTTAACTGTATCTTAAATTGGCATTTTTAATTATACCCCCATTTGCAACTTTAATCTATTTGTTTTCAAAATAAAAAAAAAATGAAATGATTAAAAATTTCAATATTTAAAATTTTAACAAGTTCCCGATCACCATTTGGGTTGCAAACTCAACACTACATGTGTAGCAATAAATTAAATAATTGCAACCACTTTGCAAAATTATTACATTTTTTATCACTGAGCCATACTTAAAAAAAATCGAGGATCAACAAATATAAAGAACTGCATGTAGCGTATAAACAATGAGGTTGCAAATCTTGCCTTTGGTTCTGAACAATAATTTGAATCATTATGCAAGTTTGCAACTTTATTATAATTTTTCCCTAAAAGTTATTATCAGAACTTCATTTAATCCATAAATAAAAATGTTCCGGACCTTCAAATTGGTTTTTTAAATGTCGTATTAGAGGACTAAATTCAATTTACTGTTCCATTTGCAGAAATATTTAATTCTTTCTCGAGCGTCTTTTCAATATATAATGTCATTTTTTGAGAAATATACATGTTCCCGACCTCTGACGGGGTTGCAAATCAAAATTGTTCATTAAGAAAGTACGTTTTATGCAACTGCAGAGTTTAAAAAAAAATTGCATTTAATGTCAAATATTGCCTCTAATTCAGCCCCGCTGACTGGCCTATATTGAGAAAGCAACTGGTGCTTATTTTTTTGCATATTATTTCGAGCACCGAAAATTTCTAGTTTGTCTCCATACGTTTTTGTGATTTATCTTTATTGCTCCTCAAATCCACACCAAATCCGGGGTACTTTTGAGGATCGGCGTTTTATGTGCATTGCATATGTATATAAATAATTTTCAGGTGAGGAAATCAGAAATACTTTTTAAGTTAGAAAATTTAATTTATTGTTATATAATAAAATAGGTTCGGATTTCACACATTAATCGATCTTGTTATACATAAAACGTAAGGAATTTGCAATAAATTCACACAGAAGTTTCAAACTCTAGTGCCTCGAAGTTTTGCTAGGATCGACTTTGTTCTAATATGTTTATTTATATTTATATATTTACAGGTTTCTAAATTAAAATATGATACATAGACCATGATATGCAGTTCATGACGTTACATGACAGTTTTTAACTGGCATATTTTATCATGTTATTCAATTTTTCGAAAATGCAGAATTGATAATGTATGTATATTCGACCAATCACAGTGATATTTGAATGTACAGAAAAGATATGTCATTCACTCTACTTTATTCAATCCATACCAATTTTCACAGCATTTTTATTTTTTATGGATTTTTTTTTTTAAATGAAAGTTTACTGGAATCCTCCGAATTATGGATCTGTGGTTTCGAACGGAAATTTTACGTATTTTTAAAATGCTCCTGGTTGAATTTTTGCGGTCATAATGTTTTGAAAATAATCGCAAACATTCACTGGGCAAGCGGTGATGAGAAATAAATATAATTTTTATTCAAATCTTATTTGTTCCAAAATGAGATGCTAAAAACGAAATGTTCTATTCCAAGTATACCTATCACACAAACACTCTTCAGCCACAAATTATTCTAATTTTTTCAAAAATATTCCTTCTCTATTATACATTGCAGCGCCTTTATGTTATTTTTTGGCTCGATTCTTCATGAATCGTCAATTTATTATGGTGTTTCATGACAGTTAATGCAGTAATGCTTTCAGCTCGCCCACTTTCGACTCCTGTGTTCTCAACTCTCGAGACGCCTTTTATTCCCAAAAAGCTCTTCACAGATCGTGAAAATTGAGTGTTCAATCCCGCATAAATGATTGGATTGTAGCAAATCGATGATTTTGCTAAAATTGCTGGCACCATTGCTACCTCAGACGGCAGTTTCATCTAAAACAGTAGTCAGTCATTTTATTATTTTCGTGCCGGTATAACGAGAGTCATTGAATATTATCATTATACTTAGGAATATAATATCAAACTTAAAGATATAAATTATCAAGTTAACTTAAAAATTATATAAACTACCGTCGGAAATTGTGAGATCGATTGACGCAACCACTATCAAAAATCACTGCTGGCTTTGAACCGCGATAACTCCGCGAAAAAAAATGCTAGGGCATTTTTAAAGGAACAGTTAGAAAGACTATGAAATTTCACGTCTAGTAATGTCAAAAAGATATTTTTCATATCTCCTAGAGAGGATAAAGCGCGTGATAAGTTTTGTTTTCAATGATAGATTTTCTAAAATTTTGTACCTCATATTCAACTTTTAGCATGTGCTAGGAAAATTGTTTCAAAAATCTGAAAATTGAAAGACGTAGAGTCTGGAATTTCATCCCTAATTTAAGCCAAAGAAACTTCAAAAATCTTCATCGGTTCCCGAGATACGATTAAAAATGTTTAATCGTTTCTGAGTTGAGTTTTAGTCGACGATCATGGTTCTCGACCGGTCTGCTGCTCGCCTCTTTCGTTGAGACGGGACCGAATAGGCCACGCACAGAGGTGGTGCTTGATTTGAGCTCTCTAATGCACTGCAAACTCAATCATGCTCCGGTTTCGTGCTTGGGTATCGACGGCCTTGGAACTGGATTGAGTAAGCTGAAACGTAAACAGTCAGGGCCGAATACATATGAATAACTGACGCCAAATAAAGCGCAGTTGCGAAAATCTATGCTAGGGTACTACTGCCCACTTTCAATGCACGGCAGTGGCGGAGAATGGAGCGAGGAGAGCGCCCCTCTCCAAACCCCGCGCACCGTCTCGTCTACAAGCGCATTTGGAGGAAGGAGCCAGTTCGGGTGGATTGAGATTGAGTTTGCAGTGTACATTTGATTCTGCTTATCAGTGATTTTCATTTCAAATTATTGTAAATTTTTGAAATCATTCACAATTATTCCAATTCAGAATGGGGCCTGTATTGAAAAAATTTAATCATTTCTGAAAAAAAACAAAGCAGACTTCTTTCAATGAAGGTTGTTCTCCTATTTCCTTTCCTTTAATTCTGAGTTAATACAGGTTGATATTATAAATGACTATAAAAATATAAAGTAGAATGTGAAAAAATGCTTTTAAACAAGGAACTTAATCTGGATTTGATAGTGGAAATATGTACTTTATGTGGAGAAGGATTTTATTATGGTGACATTGCCAAAAAAGTTGGAGTTTCAAATAATCGTGAAAATTTGCGATAGACAGGTGCAAGAAAACGAATTTATATATAGTAAACTATAAAGGAAAATTGTAAACAATTTAATAGAAACTGAAGTTATAATAATATATAATAATAATTTAATTATTATTCACTTTTCAAATTTTTGGGTGTCTTTCATATAAATAATTCATTTAGAATTCAGACGCCTAATTCGTGAGGAAAATGGTTTACTCTCGTTACGATATATCTACATTTTTATTATTATTCTGGTTGAAAAAAATTTTAAGAAATAAAAAAACTGTTTATCATTTTTTTATTCTCTAATATCGGAATAATTCTGAATTTTAATAATTGTAAATAAATAAAAAAGAATAAATAATCAAAAAATATAACAATAATTCAAAATAAGGATTACTGATCAATACAATTAAAAGTGTAAGAGAGCCCTAATCAAGTACCACCTCTGTGCGTGGCCTATTCAGTCCTACCTTAACGAAGGAGGCGAGCAGCAGACCATCCGAGAACCGTGATCGTCGACTAAAACTCAACTCAGATACGATTGAACATTTTCAATCGTATCTCGGGAACCGATAAAGATTTTTTGAGTTTCTTTGGCTTAAATTCGAGATGAAATTTCAGACTCTACGTCTGTCAATTTTCAGATTTTTGCAACAATTTCCCTAGGTCATGCTAAAAGTTAAAGTCGAGGTATAAAATTTTATAAAATCTAGAATTTTTTTTCAAAACTTATCACGTGCTGTATCCTCTCCAGAAGATTTGAAAAAAAATCTGTTTGACATCACTGGACGTGGAATTTCATAGGCTTTCCAACTGTTTTTGAAAAATGCCTTATCACTTTTTTTTGCGGAGTTATCGTGGTTTAAAGCCAGAGGTGATTTTTGATAGTTCTTGCGACAATCGATCTCATAATTTCCGACGGAAGTGTAAACTAATCAATCCCATTTGGCATGAAACAAAATATTATAATTACGTAAATGAAATCTGATCATTGGCAAAGATTCTAATGTTAAAATGACATAACATTTCCTTCGAAGATGTGAGAATGAAATATTGATTTAATCTTTCGTCACTTGTCATTCTTTATTTCAAAAAAATATATCTTTTTGGAATAAAGATTAGTCGAGACAAATAGAAGGATCCCGCACAAGATGTATGGAATTTGATTAAACTTTGGCAGAATTCCTTTTCTAAACATTTTTGGGGGGTCCTTCATAATTGGGATTTTCATAGCACAAATTTTTTGATATAATTTTTTTATGTACAAATACGAACATTGAAATACTGTGCTCCCAGAGCTACAATAGCGTATGGAGTCCAAGCGGTCAGAAATGCAGAAACCATTAGGGCTACCATTTTCGTGACTCTCTCTTCGTTTCTCCGTCTTGAACCTGCAATGATTATATCTCACAAATGAAGAATTCATGAATCAGTGAAAATGTCACTGCAATAAGTAGGAGATCTTTTTTTTTACAATTATTTTTGTTTTATTTCTGACCGCATTAATCGTGGAACATTTTTTCTTCTCTTTTAAAGTCCCGAAATGTCTCATTTTTTGAGGTACTTCATCACAGTAAATCCTAAGATCTTGCAAATAGAGTTGTTTCAGCTTAACTTTGGAACATTAGTGGAACTTACCACATGCAACTTGAAAAACATCGAAAAAATAGAATGATGATAATATGATAATGATAATAATGATGATGCTATAAGTCGATAACATATGATCAGGGCTGCCACAGTCACTTTTAGTCTCTTTCCTTTTCCAAGTCACTTTTCAGTCACTTCCTTTAAGAAACAGTCACTATAAATCACTTTTTCACAGGAAGACGTCATATTGGAGTTTTCAAATCTTTCAGACTCCACCCCATAATTACTCATAATTGCACTCTCCTTTTTATCGACTTCTGAAATACTATTTATTATTGAAGTTAAAGTTATTTTAGTTCGTAATTTTCCTATTTTTTAGGTTCTATCGTAAATCTTCGTGCAATATAAGTAGGCATTTGTGTTAATGATTTGTTTAGCTTGTAAGACTGAATTACAATTTTTATGACTCGTAAAATTTATTCTGGAAATCGTGACCTTAGTATCTACCCTCAAATTCAGCACTAGAATTTCATCTAATCTGGTCAATGCAAGCCGATCAAAAATATGTGTAATCAAATCGGAATTTTGGAGTTGATAAGTGTTTCTATGGACATAACAGGCCTTTTTGTGTGTTGACGTTAGTCACTTTAGATACCTTCTTGTTACTTTTCGAAGTAATTAATTTTTTGGGTACGGTGTGAACTTCCAAATGAGGGGAAGTTATTAGCGTAACGCGAAACGCTAAAATACTGTCAGGGAAAGTGGGGGCTTCCCCGCCTCTAACTCCCTTTCTCTCCACCCTTCTCTCCTCACTGAGGGCGGAATATAGCGGTGTATAGCGGTATCTAGCACATGCGAACTATGGTGTTTCTTTGTGTTTGCGTTACACGGATCGGAAAAATTTATTAATTTTTGGAGGAATTAAAAAATTGATTCAAAATGTAAGGAACAAAATATTGAAGAAGTGTTTTCTTTATATTTTTGATTATTTGCAATGATTGCCTGTGTCTCGCTGATGTCATATTCTTCAAATTGAAGACAACTGTTACTTATTAGTCCAGCCTGTCCAGCCTGTTTCTGCTTTCAAACAACACACTCGTCCTGTGCAACATCGCTCCGACACGGGTCGCTTCTTGATCTCTCTAGCAAACACCCCGTACAAAGAATTTCGCGAAGCCATTAAAATAATCCACTAAGCGATATCCTCACACGGGCCAATTAGTATCCAAAGTCGTTCGTTTCAGGCTTCACACTTTTTCTTATATACAATTGCTCTCCAAACATCCCTATCCTGACATACATCTCTTGCTTCTTCCACATCCATGCATCTTTCCATACAGGCTCTTGTGTTTCTACGGCTCTTTATATTTCTCCTCTTGAGGGTCTCGTTCACACATTCTATCCATTCCTCCTTTGGTCTGCTTCTGGGTACGCTAACATTCATCCTACCTAGATACACTTGCTTTGTTAACCGTACTTCATCCATTTTCTCAACGTGACCGAACCATCTAAGCAAATTCCTTTTACTCTTTCCAAACAGCGTTTCTTCTACACCACAATCTTGGAGAACCCACTCATTACTCACTTTGTCCATTAGCGTTTCACCTCACATATTACGCAGAAATTGCATTCCGATCACGTTGATTTTACTCTTGTCTTTTTCTTGATACGTCCAGGCCTCGCTACCGTACAGGACAGTTGGTGCTAGCACAGAATTATATATCGCAATTCTAGCATTATTTGTTATATTTTTACTTTTAGTAATACCCCGTACACTGCCGTTAATCTTTCTACCCTCATTTTTACGTCTGGAAATCTCTGCACCCATCTTCCCGTCAGAAGTGAATAAACTTCCAAGATACACGAAATGATCAACTTGTTCTATCCTCTCTCTATTTAAGGTAATATTGCAATGTGCTTTTTGCATCCTTACATTCAAACATCATGATTTTAATTTTATTGACGTTTATGTTAAGACCCATGCTATTCATGCTGGTATCCAGTCTGCTCACCATCTTCTGCAAATCCTCGGCTGATTTTGCCGTAACGATCTTGTCATCTGCAAACACAAGGCCACGAAATTTCACTGTCCCAAGGTCAACACCTTCTCCGTCAAATAGAGCCATTCTCAGACATTTGTCCATATATATAGAACATCCAAGAGGACATAACGCATCCTTGCCTAACGCCTTGCCTAATATCAAACCAGTCGCTTAGTTGTCCATTTACTCTCACACTTGCTTCGCTACCATTATATATTGCTTGTATTGCTTTCAGAAGCCACCCAGTCACTCCATATTCTTTTAAGACCTCCCAAAGTTTAGTTCTATTTAACTTCTCGAAAGCTTTTTCCAGATCGAAAAATGCACAGAAAACTTTTTTGTTTACTCTAAGGCTTTTTTCCGTGATCTGTCTTAAGCTAAATATCTAATCCGCACATGATCTCCCTGGCATAAATCCATATTGGACTCGCCAGAATCTTTCCTTTGTTACCCCCATGACTTTATTAATAAGTATTCTCGTAAATATTTTTCCCACAGTACTTAGGAGGCTAATCGCTCTATAATTGTCACAATCACCTGGACCACCCTTTTCCTTGTAGATTGGGACAATAATCGCCTTTCTCCAATCACTCGGAACTTCGCTCTTTACAGCACACATATTAATAAATTCACACAGCCACACAAACAAATATCCGCCACCAAACTTAAGCATTTCAGAGGTAATACCATCCACACGGGCAGCCTTACCATTCTTTATTTTTTCGTTTACGGAAATAATGTCTTCGATACCGATTCTGCTTCCGCCACCTACATCCGGATTGTGCCAGTGTCACTGCTGTCATGCTCCGCGACTCGACCCTCATACAGCTTCTTGGAAAATCCCGCATGCAGTCTTTCACTTTGTCCGAATCCCATACCATTTCACCGTCAGCATTCTTAATTCCGACTACCTCAGTGCTAGTATTTTCTTTTCTAGTCCTATTAACCCATTTCTGAAATAGTTTCTTATTTCCTTCAAAATCATTTTGCATTTTCGTATCTTCCTCCATTCTAATTTCATCCTTGCTTTCTTTTACTAGTATATTTGCTTTCCTCTTTTTATCCCTATAGTCATTTATGACCCTAATCCTTTCCCTATCGCTAAGGCCTGTAGTATTCGAAATTCTCGAGTACGCTTCTTCTTTTTCGTTGACTGCGACGCGTATTTTATCATTCCACCACGCATCACCGGACTTTCTTCCAACAGTCGCCGTACCACACACTTCCGAAGCACTCTCGAAGATTCCATTCCGCAATATGATTCATGCACCCTCGACATTTTTATTGAGTAATTCTGTCTTCCAATCATCTATGTGATGCTCTAAATATTTATCTAGCTTTTCACGATATACTTTTTACACTCCTGGTTTTTGCAAATTCTCTATTCTGACTCGCGTCTGTTTTGATTTTTTAATCATTTTTCTTCTCCTCCACCCTTGACCTAGGTTAATTTTTGAAACTATAAGATAGTGATCCGATCCGCATTCAGAACCTCTCATGACCCTTGTACCTCTTACAAGCCCTATCAGTCTTTCGTCCGCTACAACAAGGTCGATTATACTATGGCTTTTGCCTCTGCACTAAGTATATATGTGTACCATTTTGGGCCTGAACCAAGTGTTTGTAATAAACAAACTCTTTTCTAAGCATAGACTGATCAACTTATCCCCATTGCCATTTTTTTTCGGGTCTCCGAAATGACCAAGTACTCTGTTAGTACCCTCACGTTGCACATCGACGCAACCGTTCATGTCTCCGAATAATATTATTCTTTCGAGTGAATTACATGTTTCTATTGCATCATTCAACGAGTCCCAGAACGTGTCTTTCGCCTCTTTACTGACACCATCAACAGGAGCATAGCACGCTACAATAAACAGTCTTCTGATTCCCACTTCCATCCTTACCCACAATAACCTAGGAGATACACACGCATACATTTTGAAATGCTTTTTTGCTCTCTTATTCATAATTAGACTAATTCCTTGACTACCGTGTGATTCCACGTCTACTCCTGACCAGATTTCGAGACAATTCTCCACCTTATTAATCTCAAATCACTTTTTCTTCGTTCCCGATACGCACAAAATATCTAGCTTTCTGACGCGCATAGTATCCCGGGCGCCTCAAGATTTTTTTGTTTGAAATTTGTCACTTTTAGTCACTTTTTAGCCCAAATTAGTCACTTTTGTCACTTTTTAGAAGCACATTAGTCTGTGGCAGCCCTGCCTACGATTGATGATAACATCTGAAGTTGGTGTTACGGGGTGATGATTATACGATACTGACTTTTTGTTGATGATAGTTCTATCCGAAGATGTGTATGTGGTGTCATAAGTTGATGTTATATGATCAACGATGATTTCAATCAACTAAGTATCAGTCTTCTAAATATCAGTCTGCTAGAAATCACTCTGATCCAACTTCATGATGAAAGTAGAACAACAGGATTTTCTGTGATAAAGTGTGAAGTATACGGTCACAAATTTGAGGACTTTTCCCCGCTACTTTTCAGGAAAAATTCCACATTTTTGTTGAAGATACGTTTCCCCCAAAAAAAGAAAAAAATACGTCATATTTCTCCAAAGTTAGAACTATTTTCCTACAGGAATGTACCCTCTACTGTATATTTTTATTTTAATTTAAGAATTCTTACCAACTCTTTTCCGCATAGTCCTCAAGGTAATGATGATGGAACCGTAACTGCTTCCAATCAAAAGTACTGGCACAACCAATCCAAATGTGAAAAGATATGCGATGTAGCTCCCAGTGTGTGTTACGGGATCATGAGTCTCCCATGTTACACTACAAGATATGTTTCCAGCTTCTGGCCCATAACTGCCCCAGCCTAATAAGGGTGGCAATGATAGCGACAAAGCATAAATCCATACGGAGAATGCCAAAATACAAGCCTTTCTATAAAAAACAAGGAAAGAAGGAATTATTTAATTGGATTATTCTTACGGGTTTATATCGAGTCACATGTGTCAAGTCTCTTTTGCGCATGCCTTTCTTGCGGCAAGTATCTCCCACGCCATCTTTCTTGAGAAGATTGACAATTTTGTGACAAGTGTCCCGAACCAAATTGTCTCCCTGCGGCATTCCTCACCCTTGGAAGTGGCAAAAGTGCGTCGTCTCTCCCCAACAGAAAATTTAAAGTCTTCCTCCGAAGCAAATGGGCAAACGACTGGCCATGAAAACAATTTAGTTCACATAACCTCGAAACGGTAAATCGGGTATTAGAAATAGTGTAGGTCACATACCTTCCTTTTTTTCCCCAAGTATCGTGGGGGGCAAGAAGGCACTCCTGTGACGGATCATAGGAATAAAGTAGGTCACCTAACCTCAAAATGGTAAACCGTGTTATGCTGGAGACTTGCCGCACGTTTGCCGCTGTTAAGGGTGAGAGACTTGCCTCAAGAGAGACATGCGCGAAAGGGACTTGACACATGTGACTCGATATGAAATCATTTTTGCTGAATATTCAATTTTATTTTTATCTTCTTGAATAAATATTGGAAAGATGTCAGTGTTTGTATTTTGTACCACACAGGGAGAACAAAGGGTAAAAATTGGTTCAGCTAAAAATCCTGGGGTAATTTCGGCATGCAAATAAATGGAAATTATATGGTATTTTTATCGGAAACGGCCCCAAAGTAGTTTGTTCATCAAATTTCTTTAAACATTACAAATTGCTATCTAACAGTAAAATATGGCTGAATTATGCATTTGTTTGACACATTTTTAACAACAATCACTTCTGGTTTAATATAATTGAAAAATAACTATAGATAGTTACTAGCAAGATATTAAAAATTTATTTCTCTGAAGAATAGGAATTTTTATGTAAAAAAAAGAAGAATTAATTCGTTTATTTAATTTGTTTGAACAAATAGAAATCTTCTTTCTCATAACCAAGTATCGTATCAAGAGGTATATTAAACGTGCCTGAAGTCTATTAATAAAACACGAATTACTTTTACCGCAAAATGATAATATTAGGCATCTGTTAATTAATTTTTTGTAAACAAATAACACTTAGTATCTGAAATCGAAGAATCGCACAAAAAAGCTATAAGTAAGATATGTATAATCTTTTCTGTTGGAAACGAAACAAATCTATTTGAAAATTACAAATGCACGCATAATTTGTTTATCAAATTTTTTTGAAAACTTGAGAAATGGTGGATTTTTTACAATACGATTAAAATTTTCTTCTTTTCAGATTTTCACTCGAAAATGCACATCTCAAGTAGCTATATTATCGTTTACACTAAAAATCTGAATTTTCTTGATTAAGTGTGGTCAGTTAGTCGTGGGGGCTAAGGCATGAGCTTTGGACCCACGCTATCTGGTTGTGGGTTCGATTCCCGCTTCGCACTCTGGAAGAGCTCTGGCGGGCCACGAAGAGTCGTGAGCCCGGTACCTCTAGAGTTCTTCAAGTTCTCTAAGTATTAAGTAGCTGTTGCTCTTGGTGGTTCGGAACCCACTTCAAACTGTAGGTCCCCCTCACCCCTGAGTTAGTAGTGAAGTGTGTGTAGGTCACATACCTTCCTCTTTCCCCAAGTTTCGTTGGGGGAGAAAATCATCCCTGTGACTGGTCACATAAATAATGTAGATCGTATACCTTCCCCCTTTTCCAAATCTCGTAGGGGTAGGAAGTCACCGCTGTGACTGGTCATAGAAATAATGTAGGCCACACACCTTTCCCTTTTCCCAAGTCTTGTGGGTGTGGGAAGTCACCACTATGACTGGTCATAGAAATAATATAGTTTACATACCCACCCCTTTCCCCAAGTCTCGTTAGGGTAGAAAGTTATCCCTGTGACTGGTCATATTAATAATGTAGATCGTATACCTTCCCCTCTTCTGAAATCTCGTGGGAGTAGGAAGTCTCCGCTGTGACTGGTCACAGAAATAATGTAGGTCACATACATTTTCCTTTTTCCAAGTTTTGTGGGTGTAGGGAGTCACCAGTATGACTGGTGATAAAAATAATGTAAGTAACAAACCCAGGCGGTTCCCCAAGTCTCGTTAGGGCAGAAAGTTATCCCTGTGACTGATCACATGAATAATGTAGATCGTATACCTTCCCCTTTCCTTAAATCTCGTGGAAGTAGGAAGTCTCCGCTGTGACTGGTCACAGAAATAATGTAGGCCACATACCTTTCCCTTTCTCCAAATCTTGTGGGTGTGGGAATTCACCCCTATGACTGGTCATAGAAATAATGTTGATCACATACCTCCCCCTTTTTCCATGTCTCGTGGGGGCCGGATTTTCATTTCATAAACCATAATTGCATTTTTTGAATTTCTTTCCGGACGATGAGCTTGACGGGAAATAAGCGGGGAAAACCTGGAAATGACCGGGAATCCATTGAAAAACCGGGAGTTCACTTGACTTAACCTAGAAAAATAAAAATTCACCAGGAAAATATGAGAAATGACCGCTTTCTTTTTATGAATAAGAGAGAGATCTTATGATTTGGTTTGAAGCATGTAAATTTTCTCTAGTCTGATTCTGGAATTTTTTCAATACATCTTTACTTTATTAGGAAAAGAAACTGTTCATTATGAATCCATCTTTTTTAAGTTGAATAATAAACTACCTTATTAAAAGCTGAACCGTTTTTCTTGGAAAATAATTTTTCTTCGAAAGGTGAAGTATTCAATCTTAAATTCACCTCTGACGGTTGAAAATTCACCTAATTCATCAGAAGTCCATCCAACTTTTTGCGGCGAAAATTCAAGTATTTAGTTGAATACTGATTTTTGAATTTATGAATAAAAAATTTTCTTTAGGAATTTCTGCACAATGTGCAAAATTTGCCTTTTTGTGGAAAATTGATCTTTATGGTTATAAATCCTGCTCTTTCACATTTTCCTTCGAAAGTAAACTCTCCTTTCTAAAAATTCTTATTCACGGTTAACCATACAAGTTATAAGGTTGAATATTGTTTATGTTATTCGAAGATTCATTGAGTTAAAAACAATAATGTTCGTTCAAAAATTGATGTTTGGAGCCAAAAACCTTATAATTCCACTTTTTGGTTGGAAGTTAGTTTTTGGTAAAAAATTCAATTATCCTACTTGAAAATTTTTGTTTGAAAATTCATCATTTTGTATAAAAATGTAACAATTCGTTTAAAATCTAGTTTTTTTTTCTTTTATATTCTCATCATTTATGATTGAGACAGTATTAGAATCGTCTGAAATTTCATATCTTGAATTTTCAATGGATCTCCACGTTTCGAGACCTCCTGAAGCCGAAAATCATGTTTTGGAAATGGTCCGTCCGCCTGTAAACATGATGACTCACCGAAAAATGAACGGATCAAATCTGTCTTTTATACGCTTTTTTGTACAATAAATAGCGCATTCGATTTCTCTTTTGAAGGTGCAGAATTGCTTTTTTTTTACCAAAAATGTTACTGTTCCATTTTCAGTTGGAAATAATTAAAATCACTTCTTGCCTGGGGGCCAGTATCGGAGGTTGTGGTCCTCAGGCGGGAGCAGTTAGAAATCCATTTCGAACCAGATTTGGAGCGACGACTAACTAGGCAAAGGTAAACATTCAGGACCGTATGTATAGTCCCCGGACCGGTGCGTGAATACGTGGGTCGCAAGTCTCCAAGTAAACAACTTTTATACTACGCATTACGGTACTGCCTTTTCAAGGCTGATGGGCCGTCGCGTCGTGATACGTCGTGCGAGGCTCAGATGGAGGGACAGAATCACTCGAAAAATGAACAGCCAAGAAACTGGCCCTCTGCCGATAGGCCCCCAGGCAAGCGTTGAGTTGGAAATTAATAATTTTGTTTGAATATTTACCTCCATGTATGAAAATTGGAGTGCTTTCGTTAAATATTAACAATTTTATTCAAAAATTCATTTTTTTCGAAATTTAACTCTTCCATTCGAAGATTCATAATGTTATGTAAAAATTCATCACTATCGTTGAAAAATGAACAATTTCGTTGGAAACCCGTTCTTGTCTTGTTATTTTTAAATTGATTTTTGTCAGTTGTAAGTTTAATTGTTCCAATTTTTGTAAAAAAAAATCTATTTCTGTGGAGAGGAGGGTAAACGTGCCAGTCTTCGATAATTTATGGTTATCAGCACATGGTGCAGTATTTTAGATACATCAAGCTGTTGTGTTTTCCGTTCTCAACAAAAATGTAAGTTTTTACGTGTTTCTTCAATCCAGTAAAATCAGGCGGGTGGCACTCCCATATAGGCCTGTAGAATAAATTAATGTGACGTGAGATTTGACCAGAACCGTGTGTTAAAAAACACGTTTTTGTGCATATATTTATCTTGAAAAGATATTTTGTGATATTTCAAATATCCAATAAATTAATAGGTACGACGAGAAAGTGA
>WSXT02184900.1:0-20630 GCA_011762715.2 Neuroterus valhalla | reverse complement strand
TTGAAAATTCAAGATGTGAAATTTCAGACGATTCTAATACTTTCTCAATCATAAATGATGAGAATGTAAAAATGAAATTCATTAATTTGGAATATTAATAATTCGAAATGATGTACTTTCAAATGTATCTTTTCTTCGGAATAGCTTAGTTTTAATTATTCAAAATTGAAAATTAATGAATTTCGAAGATGTGAAATTCAAATTTATGAAACAGCCTGTCACATTAACTTTATAGACAAAGTTGCTTAATAAAACACACACGAAAAGCGGTACCACTTTCTGGTCTATTTTAAACAAAATTGTAGAATTTTTAACACACATAGGTTTGATTTTGAACCAATGGAGATTCACTTAAACCACATTGTCGACTTTTCGAAGAAGAAAGAATAATACTAAACTGAAAACACTTACATTTTTAACTCTGTAATTGAATTAAAAAGACAAAACCGAACTTCTAAGAAGATTTAGTTGAAAGAAACTGGACACATATAATCTCAACCAAAAAGTGAACTTTCAAAGGAATAGTAGTTCAATTCCAACTGAAACATTTAAATTTCCGACCGAATTTTTCACAAATCAGCTATATTTTGAATCGTTTTTCAAATAGTTCAGTTCTAATAATTTGAAATCGGGAATTATACAATTTGAAAATTTTTTTCATCTACAAACCAACAACTTAACTTTTCAATGAAGGACAGTTGAATTAAAAAACTCTTTTTTTCTAAAGGTTGAGTTTTGATGATTTAAAGAATTTTCGAACTTACAAACCTACAAATTGAATTAAAAAGAAAAATAGAAATGTTTATCAAAAATATTCACTCAATATCACTCAAGAAGAAATGGCTCTATTTCCTACTAAAATATTCGTATGAACACAGGAGATACAGTGTGGACAAAGTGAATAAATGAAGTTCAAATTATTACATAGTTAATTTTGAACTCATATAAAAATTATTCTAACAGAAGAAACTACACGTGAGCGATTGATTTTTCGAGTTATAAATGAACTGTTTGATATAATACATGTATAAACAGACAATTTGCGCTGATAAATATAAATTAAAAATAATTTGGGTGGATTGTTACAGGAACAAAATGAGAGTTCCCTTATCTATTTTCATGAAAGAATTTAAGCAATAAGGTGATAAAAATTCAGATGTCATCTTAGTTTTTGGTAATGATTCTGAAAAATTGATTAAAAATGAGATTATCTTGAGTACTAAAAATTGCAAGGATTATTGCCAGATCAGGAATATTGGAGCAAAAATCATATGAATCAATAATATTTAGAATAAAAATATATTTACTGCTTTATAAGAAAAATTTGTCTCACTCCACAATCATTCTAATCATTGGAATGGATTCTTGTCACTAAACATTGTGTGCTAAACATACAATACGAAAAGAGCGATGCACAATAAACCATGTTTTTCAGCTCACTACTTTAAAAATGTTTTTTTTTCCACAATATGTTTGTATTCAAAAAATGTGTATATAGAAAATATCCAAAACGATACTGTACTTAGGGAAGTTTTACGATACAAGGAACACAAATTTGTGATTTAAACTCTTTTTGGTACAAAAAATAAATTAAAACTCCAGGAATGCTCCAAAAGCACATGGAGAAAAGAGAATTGGCAAGTGAATACTATATATTCTACTTCTAGGTCATTCTAGGTCCTAATAGGTCGTCGAGCATGGGAAACAGCTGTTCTTTTGGATGAGTGACACTGCGCAGAATCGCTGGTAGAAAATGCGCGGAATAATTTGATTTAGACTCAGATAGACAGTTGTAAATGAGAAATTTTTTATAGTATTAGTGTCTGTGATTTTCAGTTTTATAAATCATTTCTTATAGGGGACATTCTTTTACAAATCAAACACCTTTTTAACTTGACAATTTTAATTGGTCTCAAAATTTTTTTTAGAGTCTATACTGGAAATAAACGGACACGTATACGAGGTTTTTGTTCAGAAATTTTTTTTTCGAAAATATGACCATCGTGAATTTCAATGCTTCATCCAATTCTGTTACATGTTAAATTCATTATATCTGCTTTTACTGACGCTATCGGTACAGTTATTTTTTTATTTGAAAGGTAATATTATCAGCTTCCAGTCACGTGAATGTTGTACCTTCAACTTGCGTACCTTCAAAATAATAACAATTCAATTGTTTAAATAATATTATCATTATGTTAACCACAACGAAATTGATTGAAAAAATTACTATCGTATTCGTTATGGTTTTAGCTACCATAGCCTTTTTTCAGAAAGATGGGACCATTACTAGTTAAAGAGTGAGAAAATAATAACGCTTTTCCCAAGTGAAAACTGCGTAAGCAGTATGAGACTGAATGTTCAGACACTCCGAGACGTGCCTACTCGTCGCGCGCTGCCCGCGCTATGTGAAACGCAGTTGAAATTATTTTCTCACTCTTAAACTAGTAACGGCCCCGTCTTTCTGAAAAAAGGCTTTTGTAGCTAAAAACATTACGAATAGGATAGTAATTTTTATAATCGATTTCGTTGTGGTTAACATTATGATGGTATTATTTAAACAATCAAATTGTTATTATTTTAAAGGTACACAAGTTGGAGGTACAACATCCACGTGGAAGAAAGCTGATAGTATTACCTTTAAAATGAAAGAAAAATTCTAACGATATCATCAGTAGAACCAGAGATAATGAATTTAACATCTAACAGAATGGGATAAAGCATTAAAATCCACAATGGACGTATTTCCGGAAAAAAAAATTTTCAGCAAAAACCTCGTATACGCGTGTTTATATACAATAAGTACTTCGTAAAAAAAAATTGGGGAGATTTTGAGAGGTGGCAATTTTTTCGGGTCCAAATCCGTACGATTCTTAAAAGAATGTCCCATAGGCATCAATCTTTTCAAAATATATGTAAGACGTTCCGTCCTGGCTAACTCGCTGGACTCATCAGTAGGGTAAAACTTCCTACAGTGGATATAGCTATACAGTGGATATTTGGAAATAAAAGCAAAATGCCAGGAGTAAACTTAATTTACAGATTTCGTATAATTACTAATGAAAAAAATTGCATCCCAAAACAGAATTTCATGTTCTGATTAATTATAATAACAAAAATAAACAAAAAATATAGTTTTGAATCAGGTGAACTAACTTGATCGTGTGCTTCAATAATTTTTTCAAAGTAAATAAAATATTACCAGAGCAATTTCGTTCGATAGATAATTTTTATAAGCATATTTCTTGATACTCTCATTTTCCTACTGTGTATATCAGCAGCGTCATTACTACAGTGGATTTCGAGTGAAAAGGTATAGTGATGATTCAAACTCGTACTAACTCATTGGTAAGGATCACTAGCTAAAGAGAGACGACGAAACCTAACAGCCACGGACGTACTGTACAGTGTCCCACGAAAACTGTGGCTACCTTTGAGTTTAAGTATTGCACAAAAAAATAAGCTGAAAAGTCATCATCAATTTTGGGATCCGAAGCTTATAAATACTCCTTATAAATATGATGTTAATAGTTATTTTACACAGTGCTAAATATATAAAATATTTATTTGATATGTATCATGATGGACATTATATTAAACTTAATACGTCGTATTTACAAATAATTTATTTGCAATAAATTATTTATTGATAATAATAATGTAAATCTAAGAGTACTAAAGAAACCACGTGCCAACGGAGGGGGCAAGGGGGGTCGTTTATTTCGGACAAAAGGTAGGGTGGACTTCACGAACCTAGGAGGGTATGGAATATAGTCAAAATGGGGCCACGTGGTTTATGACCGTTCCCTTGGCGCATATGATATTTTTTATAACAAATGGATGATTTCAGAAATTTCTCGACGACCATGAAGCGAGGCTAAAGCTCTAAACTAATGTTTATGTCCATCATCATCTTCTCTGTTGAAAATTTGTCTTTCTAGGCTGAAAATTAAACTAATTCATACAATAGTAGAAGATTCTATTTTTTTGTAAACAATGAACTTTTTAGGTTGAATATACATACTTTTGTGTTAAAAAGTCAACTGTTTTGCAAAAAATCATCTTTGTTACTTCAAAATCGTACTGTTTGATTGAAAATTATTTTCTTTCGATTGAGGACTCAACTATTTTCATGAAAATTCACCTACTGGATTAAAAGTTATACTCCTTTGTTCAGAATTTAGTTTTGTTTGCTTACAAATTTATCTCTTTGGGTAAAAATTTAACACATTCAGTTTCTTCCTCTCGTTTGAAGAATCTTTCTCGAATATAAATTCACCTTTTTTTTTTGTTGAAAATACAAGTATTAGGGTTGAAAATGCAAATATTGCCTTGAAAACTTCAAAAACTTTAGTCAAGAACTCATCTGTTCAGTTGAAAATCAGTTAAAAATTAACTTTCTGGTTAATCATTGATATTTTTGTATTAAAAATGCAAGCTTTTTGAAGAAAGTTCACCTCTTTTGCTTGGAAAATCCACAATTCGGTTGAAATTTTCATTCTTTGTAAACTGAAAAATCGTTTTTGGTTGGAAGTTCTTGTTTTTGGTTTAAAAATTGCACACGTTTGATTAAAAATTATTCTGCTTTGGTTGAGGATTTAACTACTTGGTTGAACGTTACACTTCTCTGGTTTTTTTGTTGTTTTATTTTTCGTTAAAAATTTAGTTTTCCGCTAGGCTGAAAATTTAGTTTTTAGACTGTAATTCTTTAAATTTTTTCATTTTCAGGTTGGAAATTGGATCAATTTCGTTGTGAGTTGAAATACTCTGAAAAAAATGCCATGCCTTTGGTTGAAGATTATTCATCTAAGTTAAGAATTCCTCTCATTGGTGTAAAATCTAAGTATTTTGCTAGAAATTCTACAAGTTGGTTGAAAAGTCATTATTTTTGGTTGAAAATAAAACTATTTCGTTAAGAATTCGGTTATTAATTAAATCGCTGAGAGAACATGTGAAATTGGTATGATAAACAATCTCCTTTGAAACTTTTTGTTTTCCAATACCTTGAATTTCTGTTTACGATTCTTGAAAAATGAATCAAGACTTTGTGAAGGAACGGGGAAATCAGGTAATCATTTTCGATTTCAGGTGATATTTTTTTCCTAATTCGAAGGAGAAAAATGGAGAAAGGATAGCGGGAAAACGGAGAGTAAGTTAAAAAAAAAGGGCGGACTGGTATCCCTGTAATGCCTTAACTTCAAAATTGAACATTTCCTCATTTGGTTAAACAATATTTTCATGAAATTTGAGAAATTCCTCTTTTCTGCTGTAAATATTGCAACGAGTGATTGCTGAAAATAAAATTGTTTCTTCTTATAACAATTTTGCTTACTCACCAATTGAGTAGAGTTGTCCTGAGATGTTTTGCTCCCTCGCCTAGAATCATCAGCTTCACCAAATTTTTCATCCATAACGGATCCATCTCCTTCAGGTCCAACCATCATTTGCTTCTTTCTCAATGTTTGCTTGTTAAACTCCTCGAAAAAATTCTTAACAGTAAGACGAACCTCTTCGATCATGCTGTCATTTTGTGCCGTTGGTACGAAGTTTTCCGAAGGTTTTTCAAGATTATTTGCTTGAATATTGTTTTGGACTAAGTGGGATCCTTGATTGGAAGCTTTAGCTTCTCGGGATATGGGATTACTAAAATTTTGATCAGGAGAATTGTGATCCAAATCCGGAACCATATCAGCTTCATCTGTAACTTCTGTAATTTTTTTTTGCATTTACAAATTTTTTTAAATAACTTCAAAATTATTTGAAAAATTTTACAAGATTTCAATTCTTCATACAATTGTTACACAGAGATGATATAACTTTCAAGAGATATATAATTAGGATACTTCGGGGTGTCTACTCAATTGATGGTTTCAAATTTCAGGTCACTTCCCAGTTATCTCCGGGTCAAATGGTGATTTTTACCGGTGACAGATTTCTAATTTGGAACAGGGTATTTTGAATAAGAACATTCATTTCGGGGTTTTGTTAAAAACTAGTCTTTTTTTGGTGAAGAAAACTATTTTTTATGTACAACTGATATCTGTTTCAGTTGGGATATCAACTATTCCATTTTTTATTCATAATTCGTCTTTTTGGCGGTAAAATTTTCCCAGCTAATCAGAGCAGTCGTTAGCTGATGCGTCCTACGAAAGTCCCACTTCCCAGCCTCAAATGCGGTTACGGAACACGTACTTCAGAACCAAGGGAAAGAAAAAATGTTCATTTTGAAGGAGAAATAGTTGAAGTCAGTCAAAAAATACCAATTCTTAATGAAACAGTTAAACCTCCAACAACTCAGAATAATTTTCAACCGGAATAGTTCATTATGGAGACATTCTATCAGAATGGATGGTTAGTCGAATGAAATAGTTTTGATCATATCATAATGTAATATCAGAAATTATCTGTTATCGTCCACATCTGAAGACAGCAGATCTATGTTTAGAAAAGAAATTATTTCTTTTGTATCAATAATTATAGTAAAGTTAAGTTTTGGCCCAGTTCCTGATTTTAATATATTTTTATCAGTTGAAATAATAAGATCGGTTCAAACCCCGTGAAATCCCTTTAAATCTTTACTATCCTTTGAAATCTTTTTAATTATTTCGAAATATAATAAGATATCTTGGAATCTTTAATATCCCTTTATATTTATTTGAAATTCTAAAATCCCTTTACTTTTTTTGAAATATTTTGGAATCTCTTAAAATCCAATAAGTACTTCAAGATTCTGTGAAATCCTTAAAATCGCTCGGAAGATGAAAAATTTTGAATGCTTAGAAAATCCCCGAAATATCGGTTGAAATTCATTCAAATCCTGTAATTCTTTGGAATCCGCGGAAATCATTCCTCAAATCCTTAAGAATCCGTCGATATCCATTGGTAGCTATTTAAATTAGTTGAAATCCCTCGGAATCCCGGTAATTCTTTTGCAATATTTTTAAATCTCTGAAATTTTTCTGAAATCCCATAAAATTCTTTGAAATCCCATGATTTTTTTTATACTTCAAAATCTCTTGAAACCCCTTAGAACCTTCCAAGATCCTTTGCAGGGATCCTAGTCCGTCTCCTCTCTTACCTAATTGGAAAATTCCCTAAAACACCTGAAATCGAGAATTTTTACCAAATTTTCTCCTTTTTTCTGAAGTTTCGATTACTTTTTTAAGAATCATAAAAAAATGTAAGACATTATATTATTATCATTATTATTATACCATTAAGCCAAATCCCTTTCGGGGTAAAAACAAGACAAATGGAAAAATTGGGTAAAAAGTCTCGAATTTAGGTGTTTGAGAGGATTTCCCAAATTCAAAGAGAAAAATAGGGAAAAAGAGGCAAAATTGAGGATTAAGTAAAATAGGGGACGAACTGGGATTCCTCTTATATTGATACAATTGGCTTAATTTTATAAATACCCGTATCGATGTATTGACTGAGATCAATATTGTCGTTGTCAATCTTGTTTTCAGTTTGGTTATAATTAGTCTGGTTGCAATCAGTTTGATTGTGATCATTCTGGATGCAAGAATATGGGTACACAGACTGGATATGAGAATCCAGCTGCGCATAAATCTCTTGCAGTCCTTGATACAAAATTTCTTCCGTAGGCTCTTCACCTTTAGGAGTTTTGATTTTCGACTTCTTATCAAGTTTTTTGGATTTTGCTGCTTTCGTTCTCGGCGGGTCTAGTTTAGGAGCTGGAGCCACTCTTTTACCCGATTGTTTCTTTTCGATTTGTGTGGTCGGAGTTGCCTGTACAATCATAATTTTATTTTAGAAAATTATTATAGAATACCGATTCGCATGAATTTTCAGACAAAAAATTGATAAGTTAACAAATACCTGGATACCCTGAGTAGTTTCACCACACTCCTCTTGTATGATTTGATTAAAGACATCATCATCTGTAAATCAATGATTTCAAATTGAAGAAAAATCACTTTTCAGAAGTAAGCAATCCTCGGACTCATTAGAAAAAATTTCTAAATACAGTTGATAGCAGGCCCCAAAGTGCCTAATAAAACTAAAAGTGTCAAAAGAGGATATTTCTACGGAAAAATATCGTCTGGAGCAAAAAAAAAGTGTTGAGGAAAAGGCCTTTTTTAATCAGTCAAACATAGTTTTCTGATTTCGTGTGTTGACTAAAATTATCAGTTAGAACTTGATTCACCCAAATAAGCTTTAAATTCTCACGAGCTAGCGACTGGTCGCAAAAAAGTGATTGGTCACATCTCGCACCCCTTCTTTTCCCGATTTCTCTTTAAGAAAATATGTTTCAGTGACTGGTCATATCTCGAACTAGTTTTCGAGCTGTACCTTAAGAAAGAGACGTGTCAAGTGGTTTAATATGCGATCAATCTACTTTTCTGTGACCAGTCGCTGAAACGTATTTTCTTGAACAAAGACCAGGAGAAGCGGTTCGAGATGTGACCAATCACTCCTTCATGGCCAGTCACTCAAACGTATTTTCTTGAAGAAAGACTGGGAGGAGAGGTTCAACATTCGACCAATGACTCTTTTGGGTCCAGCTATTAAAACGTATTTTTCCAAAGAGAAACTGGGGAAAGGGGTTCGAGATGTGACAGATTTCTCTTCTGTAAACAGTAACTAAAACGTACTTTCTTGCAGAGAGACTACGAGATTTGACCAATCTATCTTCTGTGACCAGCCACTAAAATGTATTTTTCCATAGAAAAACTGGGGAAAGGGGTTCGAGATTTGATCAATTACTCTTCTGTGACTAGTCACTCAAACGTATTTTCTTAAAGAAAGACTGAGAAAAGAGGTTCGAGATGTGACCACTCACTCTTCTGTGACCAGCCACTAAAACATATTTTTCCAAAGAGAAACTGAGAAGAGGGGTTCGAGATATGACCGATTTATCTACTGTAAACAGTCACGTAAACGTATTTTCTGGAAGAAGGACTAGGAGAAGCGGTTCGAGATGTGACCAATTACTCTTCTATGACCAGTCACTGAAACGTGTTTTCTAAAGAGAGACTAGGAAAAAGGGTTCCAGACGTAACCAATCACTCTTTTTCAGCCAGCCACTGACATGAGACGCACACTGACCATAGGAAAAGCGACACGATGGGAAGGAGGCAGATTTAGCGAAAAATAGCGTCACGAGATTTATGGACAGCTCCTTAATTTGCAACCAAAACAGATTATTTCGAACAACCAAACAATTGCATTCCCAACGAAAAAGGATCAAATTTCTACCAAGAGATGAGTTTCCATAAAAAAAGTTGAATTTTCGACAAAACATGTCGCTCCAGCACAGTCGAATTCTCAACCAATTAGTTGAATTCTTCTACAAAAAATATTGAACTTCAACCAAAACCAGTTGCACTTTGAACCTAAAAGTTTAGCTATTGAGCCAAGGAGACGGATGTACAAGGAGACAATCAAATTTCAGATCAATAAAGATAACTTTTTAAAGAACTAGTTATAGCAAAGATCAACTTTCAACCAAGCAGTTCACCTCTTAATCCACAAAGATCAATTACAAATAAAAATTATCGTATGTAGTTTTCATCTTCGAAAAAAGTTATCTTCATTCAAAATAAAGAAAAGCAATTTAGCCGTTTCGTACTTTCTTAATCTTCCCTGACTGACACTTCAATTCCTGACTTTTCCTAGACTTTTCCAGATTCAGCGGATTCCCTAACTTTTTTATGTTTCTTTTTATTAAAAGGTTTTCAACCAAAAAGATAATTTTCAATTCAAATATTTGTTTCCTGATGCAACTCAATCTAGACAACAAAACTACATCAAATTGATATTTGATCATTCCTCTTCAAAAATTTGACCATTTGGTTGAAAATTCATCTCATTTGAGGTAATAAATGAATTTTCGTTTCAAGAAATGGCAGAAGTAGGATGCAGATTTTGAAATCCAGAAGCCTTTTATAAATATAAATAACACATTTTTTCCTGTAATTATTACAATTATAGCTGAAAATGCTGAAGTTACGAAACTTTCACTGACTTAGAAGTTTTAAAGTGGAACTTTCGACGGAAAGTTTCATTTCTGAAACGACAAAGTGCTATGGAGAAAGCGCAGGAAACTTGAATGGAAAAATTAACAAACCTTCTAATTCTATTTCCTCCTGTTCCATTGAACTTTCCATGGCAAACTTGAGACATCCACTCGTATTTTGTTTAATTGTACGGTATACATCCGGCAGCATTTTTGCTGTGCATATATAATCTCCAACAATTGCAATTTTCAAGGATTGCAATAAGAAATCAATTATTTCTAGAAGGGCAGAATAGGAGTCAAAGTAATGCATCAAAATACTTTTTATAGAATTTGTAGAGACTTATCACTTACCTATATCATTATCAATGATATTAACTGAGGTTGGCATTATACCCTTCGTATCTTCCCATTTCTGAAGGACGTCATTAACTTTAACAGGGCCGTTATTCAAAATATACTCATAAAGCATCCTAAAAAAATAAGTGAATAATTATCATTTTTTCATCACACCATTAGGCCAAATCCCGTTGAAGATAAGCGTAACTTGTTTGATCCTAGCCATGTTGTACAACTGGGGATCAAGGAGTTTATATGGAAAGAGTCGATTATCGCCTTTCTTCAATCATTTGGAACTTCACCGTTTACTGCACACATACTCATAAATCCCCCTATTATTATCCAGACACCCTCTACATCTTTATTGCCTAATTTCATTTCAAGTCTTGTTTATGATGACATATATTTTTCAAATCTTCACGTTATACTTCTTATATTTCTGGGTTCTGTAGGTTCTGTTTTAACTCGCGTCTGCTTTAACTCAATATCGACTTCTCCTAATAAGGAAGACGTAATTCGTCATAGCTGTCAACAAAAACGTAGCTCAAGCTTTCTATAGTAAGAATATTCAAATTTCTATTCACTTACTACAAAAGACACGAGGTTCTTTTTTATTGACAGACTTGACGAATCACGTATTTTTCATTAGGAGCAGTCGATATGACTTCTTTCCCTGCACCCTTGACTTTTGTATCTCTCACACGTCCTCTCAGCCTCCCATCCACTACAACGAAGTCAATCACACTGCCGCTTTCGCCTCTGGATCAAGTATACATGTGCATCATTTTATGCCTCAACAAGGTGTTTGCAATGAAGAAGTTTTTTTCTCATCATAAGCTAATGAATTTTTCCCCGTTAGCGTTCATTTTCGAGTCTCCGAAATGGCCGAGTACCCTGTCTGTACCTTCGCATGGAATAACAGCACAGCCATTTATGTATCCGAGCAGGATGATCCTTCCCCCAGCACTGCAAGTATCTAGGGTATCAATAAAGGAGTTAAAGGAGAAATCGTTTACATCCCTATTGTCACAATCGACTGGAGGGTCGTACGCTATAGTTAAGAGTCTTCTGATTTCCAATCCCGTTCTAACCCTTAGTAACAATAAAGATACACATTCATACTTTTTGACCTACTGTTTTGCTCTCCCATTTATAATTACGCCTATTCTTTGGCTAGCATGTGATTCATATCAGTTCCTGACTAAAGCTATAGCCCACTCTCTATGTTTCTAATCTTACATCCCTTCTTCTTTGTTTCCGGTACACATTAAATATTTAGCCTGCTTACGCTTATTGTAGCCCGCAATCCCCATTCCTTGAGATCATTTACACCTCTAGTGCTCCATACAATTAGTCTCCATCCATCGCCTTCAACTTTTCCGGGGGCACAGTTTTAATCAATTAATGAGTTATAAGAAGGTTCGAAACTTTAAACTTTGACTCAAAATAAGAATATGAATCGATTTTCTAACCAAACTTGTAAAGAAAAAGATGTACTAACGAGAAAGTGAAGCTTTCAATTTGAGCAATCTCAGGGTCTGAACTCGAGAAGTCTGGATCTGGAAATGCATCGCCTATCGCGGTTAAATTCAAATTACCGTACATTTCTCTATCGGGCCTCCACTGAAACAATAAAAAACCCAACAAATTAATGTATGCATTATGATGGCAATGATACATATGATACATGGCATTGTCATTCATATTTTTGAAAAAAACGAATTTTAAATAATTTTTGTCGAAAAGATTCATGCATTTTGTAATAAGAAGTTTTGGAATTCTTCCCGGAAATGAAAAAAGTATCTCTCTGGAGTAAAAAGTATTAGGAAGTAGCCTTCTACAATCAATACTTAAAAATAAAAAAATAACGTTTTTAAAATAGATCTCCTTCATATTTTTCTGTATGTAAATAAGTGCACCGAAGACTTCATCTAATATCACCGTTTTCATAGAGTCAATTCTTTTTGAAAAGCTTATCTTATGGATTGGAATTTTTATTTATTCAATCCTTATGGAATATGGATTTCCACCTGACATACTGAACCTTCCAAAAAGCAGATGAATTATCAACACAGGAGTTCTACTTTCAACAAAAAAGGTTGAATTTTCCAGCTAAACGTTGAATTTTGAACTAAGGAGAATAATTTCGCGAATAAACAGGACAAATTTCAAAGAAAATATATTAATTTGCAACCAAATGGTTCAATTTGAAACTAGAAAATGAACTTTCAACGAAGCAGTACAACCTTCAAACAATTAGTTAAATTTTCGAAAATTTGAGAACGTTGAAATAAACCGAAACAGAAGAATGAAGTTTAAATCAGATTTTATTAAATATGATTTTTAGCCAAAAGAGATAAATTTTTATACTAAAAGGACGGAATTTAACAACAGAGTTCGATTTCAAGCAAAGAGAGATTTTCTGTTGAGAAAAAAATAACAATTTGGACCAAATTGTTATTATTTTGAGCCGAAGAGGCGAAATTTCTACGAGGTAGTTAAATTTACAACAAGAAACTGTAAATTCTGAACCAAAAGCAATGTCTTTCTGACAAAATTGTTAAATTGAAATTTTATTGAACTTACAACCAAATAATCGATTATTCCACCAAAAAATAGGATTGCATACTGGACGAGATCAATTTTGAAACTACAAAGACGAGATTCGACAAGAGATTTCAATTTTCAAATAGGAACGATCTTTCAGGCCAAAGAAAAGAACAATTTGGACTTCGACAGAAATTTTGAGCAAAAAATAAGAACTTTCTACAAAGCAGTTGGATTTTTTACAAAAAAATATGAAATTCTAGACCAAACAGGCGGAACTTCAACCGAAATAGATGTTTTTTGAACAAAATTGTAGAATTTTTATAACAAATTCTAACAAAATAATTGAATCCCCTATCAAATAATATTAGTTCTAGCCAACGAAGATTAATTCTCAAACCAAAAGGACGAAATTTAACCAAATTGTGCAAATTTCCAGTCAAAAGAAAAAAAAACGAATCTTGTACAAAGCTGTTAAATTTCAAACCCGAAAATATCAATTTTGAACCCAAAAAGGATGAAGTTAAAATGAAAAAAAAAGAATTTCAAACCAAAAACAATGCCTATTCCACAAAAATGTAAGACTTTAAATAATTGAACTTACGACAGAATAATTTAACTCTCTAACAAAAAGTGATAATTATAACGACAAAAATGTTTGAACTAAAACGACGAAATCAAACTAAAATGGTAGATGTTTTAACAGAAAAATAAATTATTTATTGCTGAAGAATTGAGAAAAGAATGGCGGTTTATTTGCACGAAAATGAATGTTTCTGAACTTTTTTTATAGATTGAAATTTTAATTTATAGAATTATCCGAAAGAATTATGTAAATATAACATTTTCAATATTTGTTTTTATTACGACATTCATTTTTTCCTATTGAATTTTATGATTTCTCGAATTTCCAACTGTTGAAAATTCAATTTCTCAAGTTGAATTTTCTGTTAATAGTAAGAGTTGAAATCGAATAGTTTCGGATTTACGCTTGATGCTTTCATTTCAAAAATTTATGTTGAACATGGGAAGGCTGACAATATAGAAAAATCCTATACCTTCCTTTCATTTTTTTTATTTTTGTTTTTATTTTTTTATTTTCATTTTTTTATTTTTTGAAAACCTAAAATTTGTTAGTACGATCAACACTTTACTAATAAAGTAGCACAAAAGTAGCCTAGCCTGAAAAAGTATCAAACAAGTTAAAAATCGGAAGCTTTGCTACCTGATTAAATGATAACTTACATCTTGTTCTGGAGAAATACCAAAATTGTTTTCTCGAAGAGCCACTAAGGCCAAGATTTGACTACCGATGTAGTCCCTGAAAGAAAAAAGGTGAGGGAAATGAGATAGTTCTTCATGTAAATTGGTAAAAGAATTGATATGAAACCGGATTCTAATGTAATATTTTGTTTCGTTAATCAGAGATATTGCTTACTTGTCAATACTAGATTCCTTAGGTTGCTGCGTTTGATGTGCAGTGGTAGGAGGTGGCCTTTTAGGTTTCTCAAAACGCTTCTTTTCTTTAGGCGGCTGTGTCTAGAAATTAAAAAGAAATTTAATAAGGAAATCAGTTTTTAAATACATACATGGTATGTAAGTGGTTATAAGTAATTCTGATCGATTTATTACTTCTGCAAATAATAAAGTCAATGCTTTTTAATATGCATTTCTTTTAATAAGAAAACTTGGAAGGATTGAAACTTAAAAAGTAGAAGCCTTTATACCTAGAAATTTTAAACGTTGATGAAGTGCGTATGAGAGGGTGGGCGAAAAACTTTATTTTGAACATTCCTTAATTCTCAACTAGTTTTTCATTCTCCTGGACTTTTAGTATTTAAAAATTATAATTATGATCTTGTCACATTTATAATATGGAATCTTTTATAAACGGAAAAAAATCATTGCGTTCTTGAAGAAAACCTTCTATGTGTACGCGCGTTGTGAACTGCCCCCCCCCCCCCCTCCAACACTGAGTATTGCCTCCTTGAAAACAGTAGTTTATTGCTTTCATACCCATGATTCTTTGTTTTACGTAACTTTCAATTAAAAAAGATCAATTATCAACAAAATAATTTAGCTTCAAGCCAAATGATTGAATTTTCAAGCCAGCAAGATTATTCCTGATCCAAGCTAATTCTCAACAAAACAATTCAATTTTTGACCAAAAGAGATGAATGTACCAAAATAGTTACATTTTCAACCAAAAAAAGTTTAATATTTTCGAATCAACGAGGCTGATTTCTTACAAAAATCTCATTTCAACCGAAGAAGATTACTTTTCTACTGCGAAAGATAAATTTCTGATTCAAAAGGACGAATTTTTCAATAAAAAATCGAATTTACATCCAAAAGGGATGAATTACAGGAAGCAGCTTAATTTCAAACAAAATAGTTCATTTTCTAATAAAACAGTTGAAGTTCTAATTGAATAGATATATTTCGTGCACTACAAAGAAAATTTTCAACAAAGGAGATTAATTTTCTCCCGAAAGACGGTTTTTAACAACACATGAATCAGTTTAGTAACTAAATTTCAACAAGAAATAAAACAAATTTTAAACTAGTTTGATTCAACGGAAAATACGAGTTTCTAAGATAATAAATAAATCCCCAACAAAACGGATGAATTTCCAAATATACAAACAAAAATAGAATCCTCAAATGTTGAATTTCGGAAAATCAATTTCAAGCAATAAAAACAAATTTTCCTTGAAAATTCCTGAGAGTTGTCAGAATAATTTAGAATATTTTGAATCCTTCCGAATTTCTTCAAATAAACGGCATCTATATATTAATTAAAAATAATGTAGAATCCCAAAAAATTTGAATAATGATTATTGTGGACGAATAATTTCTAAAGGCATTTTCAAGCAGTTCAAAATCTTTTTCTGATATTTTGATGATTGAAGGTGTTAATGAAAAAATTGGAATATGAAGAATAAAGAACTTCATAGAATCCCAGAAAATATGAAACGATTTTATAGGACCTAAAAGGTTTCAAGATATTATGAAGAATTTAAAGTAATTTCATAAAGTTTTCGAGGATGTACATGATTTGAAGGGATTCATGAAGATTCAAGGATTTATGATAAATTTCCCAGAAATTAAGGAACTTATCTGATTTCATAAAATTTCACAGGCTTCTCTTATATTTTGATATACCTCGAATGAATCTGCATACAAGAGTTGAGAAAGTTTGAAGGATTTAAAAGATTTTCAAATATTTCTTGGAATATGAAATAATCCCAAGTATTCTAGGATATATTAGAAGATTCCAAGATTATATTTCAATAACATAAACTTCAAAGGATTTATAAGGTCAAGGCGTACTTTTAAAAATTCTGAAATATAAATATAAAAATATAAAAAAAGAATATATAAATATATTCTTGAATATTTCATAGTATTTCAAATGAGCCCAAGGCATTTTTAAGGGATTGTAGAATTTTTGAAGTTTTTCTAAAAATTCAAATGATCTGGAGGGATTTACAAAAATTTGCATGAGGTTTCAAAACATTTACTTATATTTCGAGAAATATCGAAGGATTTCAAAGAACTTATAAGGTTTAGGATACTTCTTTTGATTCCCTATAGGAAATCATAAGAAGTATCCCTAACCTTATAAGTTCTTTGAACTTATCTTCTTAGTTCTTTGAACATATCTTGAGAGCTTTGAAATCTCTTAAATTCAATTAATTCCTATAAGAATTAATTGAATTCAAAATATTTCAAAGCTCTCGAAATATTTTGATACATTTTCCAGGATTCCAGAAAATACTACCAGATTACATGTAATTTAAAGGCATTTAAAATTATTTTACGGAATAGATTCCAACAAATTCATTCACAAAAGTTGGCGCATTTCATGGTATTTCGAATATTTTCACATATTTCAAGGTAATTCCAAAGATTACAAAGGATTTTGAATATCTCAGGATACTTTTGATAGATCCCGATAATTTTAGGCGATTCCAAAAGATTTGAAATATTTTAAGGGTATTTAAAAAGAACTTTCTGAAAAATTTCAAGCGGTATAAACATTTGGAAGGATTTGGAATAATTCGAGAAATTTTATAAGATTCCGAGGATTTTCCAATTTATTCAATTCATTTAAAGAGATTTCAGAGGATCTCAAATATTTTAGGGATCACTATTTACAAAAATAGACAAGAATTTCCAATAGCACATTGCAATTTTCAAACTTTGCGATTTTTTGACCACCCTTTTACTATATCCCAGTTTTAATTTTGAATTTTTAGACTTATGGTACTTAGTTTTAGGAATTATGGATACATAATAATAATCTTCTTGAAAAAAAAGGAAAATACTTGTTTGCGAATAGCTCCCTTGGCGACGGGAAGTGGTTTTACGGGCTGAACAAGAGCTGCAGGACCTTCAATCACTGTCTTGACTTCTGCATTTTCTCCTATTACTTCTATCCTAATAATGATACTGGGCATAGTTTCGTTCTCACAGTTAGGCGTAAAACACTCAAATCCTATCACATCCTGTAAAATATTCATAAATTCAGAGACTCGACAAGATTGAAATATTCTCCTTAATTGAATAAATTATTATTCTTACCTTATCAGATAACTTTTTAACAGGTGATAACTGTTCTTTTATAGTTTTCCAACAAATTTGGTGGAAATTGACTTTGCACGGATTTGAGCAGTTGTTGCAAGTAACTCTTACCATCCCGGTAAAAGTAGGGTCACTAAAATATATTCATTAGGGTATTTTGTCCTATTTTGTTTCAAATCAGAATGATTCACCCAGGGAACACAACAGGTGGGAGGTACAGGAGGCAAAGAGATGGAATAAAAGGACAAATCAATGGAAGGAATGGTAAAGAAAAAAAAGGAAAGATTTGATAGGAAAGAAAAAAGATAGATTTGGGTTGTAAGAAAAAAAACTATTGATGGGAGAGAGAAGAGACGTAATACACTACGTAGACTCGGACCATTTCCCATAGATAGTGACAGTAGAGAGGGGAAGAAGTGAAGAACGAAAAACAGCAAAGGAAAATAAAAACATCAAGAGTGTGGGAATAGGTGATTGGTCAGTAGAAGGGATAAAAGAATTGAGAGAAAAAATTATGATAGCGAAAATGGAATAAGGAAACGTAAGCGAGTAAATGGAAATTGCGATAGGAAAAGTTGAGAATTTTAGAGGATACTGTTGACAAAGAAGTCAGCGGAGGGGACAAAAGGAGCAGCTTAAATGAGAAATATAAAGAGAAAAAAATGGAATGAAATAGAATATGAGAAAACGGAGGTACGGGATTAGAAGTGCAGAAGAATAAGGAGAAAAGGAGGGAGTAAAATGTGTTATATGATAGAAAAAAAAAGAGGAAGAGCATGGCAAGTTGAAAGAGGAGGCAGAAAAGGCAGACACGGAAGGAGTATGGAAGCAAGTAAATAAAGATGGGAAAGAGGGAAAGAAATTAATCAAAGAAGAATATTTCATGGGATTGTTATAAAGGGTGGAAAAGAAAGTAACGAAAGAATGGAAAGAAGGAAGGAAAAAGGACGACAGCGAAGATAAAAAAGGGAAGGAGCAGAGACGGCGAAAGAGTCGATCAGCCAATAAAAGAAGGAGAGGCAGGGAAGCAGGAAGGAGTTAGAGATTATAGGGGGTTACGTTAATGCCGACATTATATAAGATATTATATAAGATATTATGTATGGGATTGATGGATAATTTTAGAACGGCGTTCATTAGAAAATAAAAGGATAGATAAATCTATGAAGAAAAAGGGCATAAGGAAAAAAGTAGCTCAGATATTTAGACTAGCCCCCTGGCTCTTACTATACAGCCTTTGCTTTAGAAGTGTAGTGAGAGTTGACCGCGGCCACGGTGGCCGCGGTCAATTTATAATAAATAAGTATAAGTATAAGTATAATAAATAAATAGTATTAAAGTTTAAAATTTTTTTTTATTTCTATAATTCTATCCAAGTATAAATGTATTTAAAAATGAACAATTTGATGTCATCGCGAAAAATCGCTATCTGCCACAGTTTCATTATTTTTCCATCCTTCGGCACGATAATGAATTTACATTTCTTAGTACCTGATTGCTTGTAAATATATCCGCATTTTACCATTTACACATGCATTCGCCCAGCTAGTCGAGCCAATGCACAGCCAGCGCCACCGTGGCCGCGGTCAACATATCCGACCAACTCAGGGAGCCAGGGGGCTGATTTAGACAGCCTAAAAGCCTAAGGCAGGCCTAAGGCAGGTATGTCCGCTAAGTTCGCTCCTGTTTATTGTATTAATTTCAGATTTGAAGGAACAGATGGGAAGAAAAGAATGGGGAGGAGTAACGCTAGATGGAGGAAAAATATACACCCAGGCAGGTTTAATTACGGAATTGGAAAAATATCTAGATAGGAAAACTGAGGCCGTATAAGGATAAAACTTAAGTAATGAGGTTTACAAAAGGGGGAAGGGAAAAAGAAAAAAGGCAGTGAGAGCGGGTGAAAAGCAAGAAGAAGTAAAGGAGTTTAAATGTTTTGGTTTCATGGTGAAAGAGAATGTGAAACATCGAGCGCATATAAGGGAAAGGATTGAATAGACGACGGGATTGATGAAGCAGATATGGGGAATGGAAAAAAGCAGGTTTGAAAAAGAGTAGAAGAAGCGAATGAGTTTGTTTGATCTGCTCATGGCCGGTATTTACCTATGAGGCAGAGACACGGGGATGGAAGGAGAAAAGGAGATAGAGAAGATGCAAGAGAGATATATTAGATGGACAATAGTAATCTACAGAATACTGGGTTATATGTTAAGAGAAGAGACTTAGAGGAGCAAAAAAGTGTTACACATAGGTGGAAGAAAAAGTAATGAGGGCCGTAGAATTGCCGCGATGAGAAAAAAAGGAAATCATTTTGTAGAGATCGTGCGATAGGAGCAAAAAGCACTATAGGTTATGAGAAATTGGAAAACAGGATGAAAAAATGTAAATAACAGACAGATGAGGAGGATAAAGGAATAAAAATAATGAAAGGTTAAAGGTAATAAAAATAGGATTACCAAAATATCTGGAAAGAGGATGAGAGAAATGCAGATGGACAAGAATAGCTAGAAAAAGACTAGGGAATGGAGAAAAGGAAGCAATGCATTGGGAAAAGGATGAGAAGAGAAAATGTAGAGTATGCGAATGGGCGGAGGAGACATGGGAGCACGTATGCGACGGTTGTATAAGCAGGAAAGAGGAGAGAGCAGTGAGGCAAGAGAATGTTGAGGAAATTTTAAGAGAAGATAAGGATCAGGGGATGTGGGGGAAAGAGAACGGAAAGCTCAAGTGAAAAAACGAGCAGAAAAGGAATCAGAAGTCACATAGAATCATAAAGATAGCTGAAATTATACAGTAAGATCAAGTAAAATTGAGTGAAATAAAATGAGACTGTGCTGTCCCCTCTCTATCTCCCCCCCTCTCGGTCGCACGTCGTTCATCCGTTTTTCAGACTCAAGAAAATTTTGAAGAAAGAAAAGAAAAACAGGAAAATAAAGAGAAAAAGAATAAGGAGAAGAAGGGAATGAGTCTAAGTGGAATTCAAAAGACAAAGTAGTGATTTAAAATTGAAGAAAATCACTAGATGGACTGGATGAGTTAGAATTGTTCATTATAAATAGGAATACAGAGGAAGATGAGAAAGGAGTGTACACTCATACGGTTAAGGTGCTTCATCAAGGATAGGCTTTCGCTGAGGGGGAAATTCTCTTACACTGGTGAATTGTTAGTTGTAATA
>WSXT02184889.1:0-20630 GCA_011762715.2 Neuroterus valhalla | reverse complement strand
GGGGCGTGAGGGCGCCCGTATTACTGGGTATAGGAGTAATGTAGGTCACACACCTTCCCCATTTCCCAAGTCTCGTCGGAGGCGTGGAAGCATCCCTATGACTGGTTATAGAAATGATGTAGGTCACACAGAATTCACATTACCCATGTCTCGTGCGGGGCACGAAAGCACCCCTATGACTGGTTCTACAAATAATGTAGGTCCCACCTTCCTCCTTTCCCGAGTCTTGTGGGGGGCGGGATAATAATCCCTATAACTGGTTATAGAAATAGTGAAGGTCACACACCTTTCCTATTTCCCGAGTGTTATGGGGGGGGGGGGGGTGTTGAAGGCACCCCTATGACTGGTTATAGAAATGATATAGGTCACCCACCTCCCCCATTACCTAAGTCTCATGGGGGGTGGTCGCGAAGGCTCCCCTATGACTGATTATAGGAATAATGTAGGTCGCAACTTCTTCATTTCCTAAGTCTCTTGGGAGGCGTGAAAGCACCCCTATAACTGTTTTATAAATCCTTTAGGTCACACATTCCTCATTTCCCAAGTATCGTGGGGGCGCGATGGCACCCCTATGACTGGTTATAGAAACAGTTCATGTCACATATTCCTCATTTCCTAAGTCTCGTGGCGGGCTTGACGGCAACCGTATGACTGGTTTTAGAAATAATTTAGGTCACATACGTTCCCCATTACCTAAGTGTCATGGGGAGTGGTGTGTGGAAGGCACCCATATGACTGGTTATAGAAATAATATAGGTCACACACCTCCCCCATTACCCAAGTCTCGTGAGGGGCGTGAAGGCATCCCTATAACTGTTTATAGAAATGATTTGGGTCACACGTTCCCCATTTCCAAAGTCTTAAGGTTGGCGTGATGGCACCCCTATGAATGGTTATAGAAATAATATATGTTAAAACCTTCCCCGCGCACTAACTATCGTGGGGACGTGAGAGCATCCCCATAACTAGTTATAGAAATCGTTTAGGTCACACATTCCCCAGTTCCCAAGTATCGTGGGGGCGCGATGGCACCCCTATGACTGGTTATAGAAATAGTTTGTCACAAATTCCCCATTTCCCATGTCTCGTGGGGGCCTTGATGGCACCTGTATGACTGGTTATAGAAATTATATAGGTCACACACCTTCCCCATTTTCCCAAGTCCCGTGTGGGGCGTGAAACTACCCCTATGAATGATAACAGAAACAAAGTAGGTCACACACCTTCGATTTTCCCAATTCTTGTGGGGTGCATGAAAGCACTACTATGACTGATTCTAGAAATAATGTAGGTCACACCTTCCTCATTTCCCAAATCTTGTGGGAGGCGTAAAATCACCCCTTTGACTGGTTATAGAAATAATGTAGGTCGCACACCTTCCCCATTTTCCAAGTCTCGTGAGGAGGGCGTGAAGGCACCCCTTTGCCTGGTTATAGAAATAATTAAGGTGGCACACCTTCCCCATTACCCGAGTCTTGTGGAGGCACGATTTCACGCCTATGACTGCTTATAGAAATAATGTAGGTCACACGCATTTCCCATCACCCAAGTCTTGTGAAGGGTGTAAAAGCACCCCTATGTCTGGTTATAGAAATAGTTTATATCACACCTTCCCCATTTTGACAAGTCTCGTGTGGGGCGTGAAAGGACCCCTATGACTGATAACAGGAACAAATTAGGTGACACACCTTCGATTATTCCCAAGTCTCGTGGGGGAGGGGGGGATGATGGCAACCATATGACAGCTTATATAAATAATTCAGGTCACACATTCCCGATTTCCCTATTCTTGTTGTCGGAGGCGTGAAACCACCCCTATGACTGGTTACAGAAATAGTTCAGGTCAAATATTTTCTTTTTCCCAAGTCTTGTGGGGGGCGTAGAGGCACCCCTAGGAATGGATATATCAATAATGTAGATCACACATTTTCACTATTTCCCAAGTTTCGTGGGACGCGTGGAGGCACCCCTATTGCTGGTTTTGGAAAAAATTTAGTTCATACACCTTCCCCATTACCCTTAGTCTCGTGGAGGGTATAAAGGCACCCCTATGACTGGTTATAGGAATAATATAGGTCACACCTTCCCCATTTACCAAGTATCGTGGGGGCGTGAGGGCATCCCCATAACTGTTATATAAATCGTTTAGGTCACACATTCCTCATTTCCCAAGTATCGTGGAGAGCGCGATGGCTCCCCCCTGAGACTGGTTACAGAAATAGTTCATGTCACACATTCCTCATTTCCCAAGTCTCGTGGGGGGCTTGATGGCACCCGTATGACTGGGCATAGAAATAATTTAGGTCACATACCTTCCGCATTACCTAAGTGTCATGGGGAGGGGTGTGTTGAAGGCACCCATATGACTGGTTATAAAAATAATATAGGTCAAACAACTTCCCCATTACCCAAGTCACATGACGGGTGGAGGAGGGTCGTGGAGGCACCCCTATGACTGGTTCTAGAAATAATGTAGGTCACACCCCTTCCCCATTTTTCCAAGTCCCGTGTTGGGCGTGGAAGGACCCTTATGAATGATAACAGAAACAAAGTAGGTCATACACCTTCGATTTTCCCAAGTCTCGTGGGGTGCATGAAAGCAACCGTATGACTGGTTCTAGAAATAATGTAGGTCACACCTTCCTCATTTCCCAAATCTTGTGGGAGGCGTTAAATCACTTCTATGACTGTCTATAGAAATAATGTAGGTCACACACCTTTCCCATTTTCCAAGTCTCGTGAGGAGGGCGTGAAGGCTCCCCTTTGCCTGGTTATAGAAATAATTAAGGTGGCACACATTCCCCATTTTCCAAGTCTTGTGGGAGCGTGAAGGCATCCCTATAACTGGTTATAGAAATGATTTGGGTCACACATTCCCCATTTTCCTAGTCTTGTGGTCGGCGTGATGGCACCCCTATAAATGGTTATAGAAATAATATAGGTCAAAACCTTCCCTGCTCACCAAGTATCGTGGGTGTCGTGAAGGCACCCCTATGACTGTTTATAGGAATAATGTTGGTCACACACCTTCTCCATTTTCCAAGTCTCGTGAGGAGGGCGTGAATGCACCCCTATGACTCGTTATAGATATAATGTAGGCACACACCTTTCCCATCACCCAAGTCTCGTGGGGGGCGTGAAGGCACCCCTATGACTGGTTATAGAAATATTTCAGGTGGAATATTTTCCATTTCCCAATTTGGGTCACACACCTTCCCTATTACTTAAGTCTCGTGAGGGGCGTGAAGGCACCCCCATGACTGATAACAGAAAAAATGTAGGTCGCGCACTTCCGACATTTCCCAAGTCTCGGGGGGGCGTGGAGCATCCCTATAACTGGTTATAGAAATGGTTTGGGTCACACATTCCCTATTTTCCGAGTCTCGTGGGGGGCTTGATGGCACCCGTATGACTGGTTATAGAAATAATGTAGGTCACATACCTTCCCCATTACCCAAGTGTCATGGGGAGGGGGATGTTGAAGGCACCCAAATAACTGGTTTTAGAAATAATGTAGGTTACACACCTTCCCCATTTGCCAAGTCTCATGTGGGGCGTGAGAGGACCCCTATGACTGATAACAGAAACAAAGTAGGTCACACACCTTCGATTTTTCCCAAGTCTCGTGGAGGAAGTGAGGGCAACCCTATAATTGGTTATAGAAAAGATTCAGGTCACACATTCCCCATTTCCCTATTCTTGTGGTCGGAGTGATGGCACCACTATAGATGGTTAAAGACATAATGTAGGGCAAAACCTTCCCCATTTACCAAGTCTCGTGGGGGTCGTCAAGGCACCCTTATGACTGGTTATAGAAATAATGTAGGTCACACACCTTCATTTTTCAAAGTCTCGTGGGGGGCGTGAAGGCACCCCTATGACTGATTATAGAAACAATGTAGGTCACACACTTCCGACATTTCCCAAGTCTCATGGGGGGCGTGAAGGGATCCCTTTAACTGTTTATAGAAATGATTTGGATCACACATTCCCCATCTCCCAAGTCTTGTGGTCGGCTTGATGGCACCCCTATGAATAGTTATAGGAATAATATAGGTCAAAACTTTCCACGCTCACCAAGTATCGTGGGGGTCGTGAAGGCACCCCTATGACTGTTTACAGAAATATTGTAATTCACACACCTTTTCCATTTCCCAAGTATCGTGGGGGCGTAAGGGCATCTCCATAACTGGTTATATAAATCGTTTAGGTCACACATTCCCCATTTCCCAAGTATCGTGGGGGCGCGATGGCACCCCTATTACTGGTTATTGAAATAGTTTATGTCACACATTCCCCATTACCATGTCTCGTGGGGGGCTTCATGGCACCTGTATGACTGGTTATAGAAATAATGTAGGTCACATACCTTCCCCATTACCCAAGTGTTAGGGGGGGGGGGATGTTGAAGGCACCCATATCACCGTTTATATAACTAAGTCAGGCCCCCCCCCTTCTCCCTCACCAGGGTTGTAGGAGGGGGGGGGGGGGCCGTGAAGGCACCCCTATGACGGGTATAGAAATAATGTAGGTCACACATCTTCCCCGTATTGCCAAGTCTCGTGTGGGGCGTGAAAGGACCCCTAGGACTGATAACAGAAACAAATTAGGTCACACACCTTCGATTTTTCCCAAGTCTCTCGGGGATCGGGAATAGAAATACTGGGTATAGAAATAACGTAGATTACACACCTTCCCCATTACCCAAGTCTCTTTGGGTGCGTGAGAGCACCCCTATGACTGGATATATCAATAATGTAGGGTACACACCTTCCCCATTACCCATGTCTCATGGGGGGCATAAAAGCACCTCTATGATTGATAATGGAAACAATTTGGGTCGCACACATTCTACATTTCCCAAGTCTCGTGGGATGCGTGAGGGTATCCCTACAACTGGTTATAGAAATAATGTAGGTCACACACCTTCAAACTTTCCTAAGTCTCGTGGGAGGCGTGAAGGCACCCCTATGACTGGTTATATCAATAATGTAAGTCATACACCTTCCCCATTTCCCAAGGCTCTTTGGGAGGGGGGTGGGGCGTGAAGTCACCCCTATGACTGGTTATATAAAAAGTTTATGTTACACACCTTCCCCATTACCCAAGTGTCATGGGAGGGGTTGGGATCGGGAAGGCACCCCTATGACTGGTTATGAAAACAATGTAGGTGACACACCTTCCCCATTACCCAAGTCTCGATGATTCCACTGAAAAAAAATTCTCTATGGATATAAATGCCAAATAATTGAGTTTGTTAATGAAAATCATAACATTGACAAATGTTGTTTCATGGACCTATAATGTGTAATAAGGGTGAGGGAGAGTAGGGCTGGACATTGCTTCGGGGATGGCAGTAGAAGAGGAGACAGGTGTGTCACTCGTGCAGTGGAAGGGACGTAGGTCCTTTCACTCAGGTAATTCATCGCAATCATCAGCTACGACCTGGAACTTCCTCGAGCAGGTCAGGAGCGAGTTGTATACTGCCCATTTTCTCTCACGGTTGGTCATCTGCAATCAAATGCTTTTTATTGTCTTTTGGCCTTTTTTGTTTTCTCTCCAAATAATTTTCAAATCTTTTGACCTGTTGCCAGGTCAAGTGCCTTTTCCTCGCCTCTCTGCCTTCCTTGGAAATCGCTCCAAGTAAAATTTTTAATAATTCTTTTGAACAATGAACACTTTTAATTTGAGGGATTACCTCTAACTCTTGTTCGTAAAAAGTGATAAGTCTCCGTTACACTATGATTTTTGAAAGATGGATTTGTTTAACACTCAAATAAATTTGAAAAATTTCGAGATTGTTGCCAGCACAAAACTTCCTCTATGAGGAAGCAAAAAAAGGAAAAAATGGATTGAAATGACTGATTTTAGGTATTTGAGAGGATTTTTGAAATTTAAGGGGAAAATAGAGGAAGATGGGAAAGACTGATATCCCTGAATCTGTCAGAAGAGAACACAGAACTGGAAAAAGTAAAATTATAGTAATACCTTGAGAGAAAATCAAATTGTATGAAAAATGAAATTCATCAAAATTATTAAATAAATAGAAATTAGATACCTTCAAGATAAATGAACTTATCTATCCTGTTGTGATGGCAATCAATGTAATGTTTGCGATTTCAAATGAAATGCACATCATACGTTATTTATCCAGAAGAGTTTCCTTCAAACTCAACTTTATATCCATAATCTTGGGCATTACGTATTTACCAATTTTACCTTTGCCGTCAACGTTAAAAAACTTTACGGAAAAATTGCCAATAGGCAATTTTTTTACATGATGTTCGGAAAGATCGTTCGTTTAGAAGAAATGTGTGGTATTTTCTTGAATGATCATTGAAGTTTTGAGTTCTTCTTTGATTGCGGATTCGCTTCTCACATGCGAAAAATATCTCATTCCCTTAATGGTCACCTCTTACACATGCGTCGAAATGTACTCTATCATACACGCGTGGTGATCACCACAAGTAAAATAATATACTACGTGGTTACAAAGGGATACTCATCTTCATTCGTTCTCAATGCATATTTGGACTACTTAGATCACAAATGAATAAAAGACAGAAACTATATATAACTAATTTAGACGAACTCACAACTAATTTATAACAAATTTATCTTGAAAAATTTGTAATTTCAACCAATGAGAAGGAAAGAAAATATTATCCAAAAATCTTATTATCAAAGTCATAAAAATCAGTATCACTGGAAAAAAGAGCAGCCACAGTCTAATTTTCTTGTGAAGTAACCTCTTCAGACGGAAAAAATTAAATTTGCTAAATTCTGACTCAAGAAGTAACATGATTTCACTAAAAATGACTCAAGTACATTACTAATGTGACTTATGTTCACCAAATTGAAAAAGGATTCACATGAATTACAAATTTTTTGTTATGTTCCATGGATTTCAATAAAATTGGAGTGAATTTAGGAAAATTGAGGAGAATTTGTCAGAATTCGAGGAAACTCATGAGAATTTCAGATGAATTTTAGAAAATCCATAAATAGGTGGATTCGAATGGAATAGTGATTTTAACTCTGAAATTTACTTCCAATTTTTCGGACGAAACGTGAATAAAGTGATATCATTTGAAGAAGCAACTAAAGAGTGATTCGAAAAAAACATCAGTAATGTGACTAATATTCTTTTGGATTTATAAGGAATTGAAGGAATGCAATGAAATTTATAAGAATCCTGAGGGAATTGAAAAAAATTCAGGATAGATTCAAAGGGTTTAGGAGTGAATTTGAATCATCCCAATTTAAGAAGATATATTTTCCCAGACCATCTTGATTTTCGGGCATCCAGTGCCTTATTTCGCACTTCAGGCATTAATCAATATTATTATTATGAATCGAATTCATGGAAACAACTTTTATGCACTTCATCGTGAACTAGTTTTTGATGCTTCGTAAATTTTTCATAATAAATGTAATTTTTCTTTGATAATTCACGTTTTCTCGGCAAACAAATAATTGATCAAAAAATTTCGGAAGTAATATTTAACTAGTCCTTGTCGTTTGAACAATGCAGGACTTAGCCTTTTACTTTTCATCTACTATGAATGATTTTCCTATTCTTACAATTTTTTTAATCATACAAAAAATATAAACAGTTTTCGGATGATTATTAGTTTTTTTTCAATTTCAGATAGTAACAATTCTCACCTCTTCCTCATTACCCATTAATTTTTCGGAAATAGGCCAACAAATGGAATAATTAAAATGTAGATATGTTTAGTACATAAATTCATATTTATTGAAGTATATAAAATTCACAAAGAATCCAGAGGGCTCAACGAGAGCTGGGGAATATTAGTATGAGAAATATACGAGATTCTGAAGAGGGCTCAAATAGGTACAACAGGATTCAAAAGAAGGCGCAGTCGGGATGACTCAAGTATGGTTTGGTCCCGTGCCATAATCGTAGTCATCTTTCCCAGTGACGCCATAGCGTGAAATACTTCATTGTGGGGGTACAGGGCAAGGAACCAAACTTGGAACTCTTGAATTCTCGTTCTGTGTATAACGACTAAATATTATTGACTCCAAGCAGCGTTCCGAAATCACTAATTTTGTACGACGAGTTTTCCTTCTTACGAGATACTCTATGTAACGTTCACGTCTTTCGAGTTTTTGTTCTCGCTACACATTCCGTGTTCTTCTTGCTACGCGTCTCCCGCTCCGACTGCGTTCCGTCTTATCAGTTAGTTGGTGACGGGCCGCCATAGCTTGAACATATACTCGTGACTTAGTGCAACTTGCATCTATGTTCTATTAATAAATGGTTGAGTTTTATTCATGGTGTTTATCCTTCTACCCAGCCAAGTTGTGCTTTTGTAGGAGCACATAAAATATCTTTTGGAGTCAGATATACAAACCAGGTGTATAACCTACATATATTACACCACATCCATCCTACAATTGGTCACCTCGACTATGTGACGAAAATGGACGCCTGAGACGCTTCAACGAAGTTCAACGGACTTCTACAAGGTTATTCTCTACTATCCCGCACTCCTGTGAGCCAGCGAAAACATATCCGGTAAAATTTTTCCTTTTTTTCCTTTTTTTTCAAAGTGTAAGTCATGTTTGGTAGTTTTCTGTGAAATTTTCTTGAGAATGTACCCACGCTCCGAACGTGCATAGGTTTTGGTTTTTTTTTGCGCCAGAATTCATCGTGATGAATTCTTAAATAGATAAGTCAATTTACAAAAATTCTATTTTTGAACAAATATTTGTCTTTTCAAGTGTCTGTGTTTTCAAATTACATTTCATTTTTATTTTCCGTTTTCAGAATTTTCCGTGTTTAGAAAATTACTTCACAAATAAGGACAATTTTAGGAATTTGGAATGAAAGTTTGAATCAATTTAACGCATTTTGATACGCTCATAAAATTTTTGTCAAGAAATGCTGGGGTTATCCTCGACTTTCGAATATCTTTAGAATTTGAATTTTATTCTATTTTACAATTTCAAATATTATCTACAAATCTCCAGCAATGGTAAACATTTTTGAAATTATAGAATTTTCTCATTCTTGTCAAATAGACAATGATGAGATGTTTTTGTCTGAAATAAATTACTCTATCGCACCCTTTTTCGCAGGGACGTATTCCAGTATGCCTTGTTCATCTTTCGACGTCGTTGCGAGGAAGTGCGCCATTTTGGAATTCTAACAATTCAGCCCGCCAACCACCAACTTCATTGAGGACATTCATCAGACTTGCTTGCGAATGTCCCTCCGAATTTTTAATTTGGAATTAAAAATTTATGTTTATTTTTATGTCTTTCTTCGGGAAGTGAATGTTCATTCCGTTGGTCGCTTTAATAGCCATTTCGGTAGTTTTCCGTTTATATTGTGCACCGGTCATCATAATGCCGGACCGCACAGAGACAACGTCTGCCCCTTCAGGCGGCGTTTTACAGGTTTTGCAGCGACTCACCGGCATCGAGGACAACTGCGTTGAATCGGTTCCTCCGAAAATTCCTCAATTTTTTCGCGACGACCCAACTTCGGTTCTTATCGTGGTTGAATCAGCTTTTCGTGGAAGTCATATTCCATCACAAACAACAATGGCACAGCATCTTATTGCTAACTTGGATCGCGATTTGATCCCTTATAAACGGGACATCGCTGTAATGGACCCTTTCCACTCGACGTGTACGATTTAATAAAAGCTCGTTTAATTTCGTATTTCGAAATTCCAGAAGAGTCGCGTCTTCGTTAACTGTTAAAAGGCGAGTTTATAGGCGAGGGTCAGCCTTTCCTATATACATCGCGATTACGTGCTCTCAACGATGGTAACTGTTCGGATGCAGTTATAAAAAGCGTCTTCCTCGAACAATTATCTCCGCAAGTCCAGGCCATTCTAGTGCTGGCAAACGTCGACGACGTTGAATCTTTAGCCAACCTGGCCGATAAAATTTCCGAAGCGGCAGGTCCGATACCAATGGAGGTGACGTCCGCTTTCACTGAGCAACAGGTCAAGGCTTGCACTTGTGCAGTTTCCCCTTCTGCAGAGAGCCTTGCATCGGTTGAAGCTCAACTGTCGAAACAAATAGCAACTTTGACAAGCCAGGTTAATAATAACCAACCCGGTCGGCAACGCGCTCGTTCCAACTCCCGCCAGCGCCGCAATACCTCGCGTGGCAGAAGCGCGGAAGGTCGTTGTTACTATCATCAACGATTCGGTGTTCGGGCCACAAAGTGCAAACAACCTTGCACTTGGAAACCAAAAAACTTTCCAAATAACTCGATTTCGGAAAATCTACCGAGCCATTTCGATTGGAGACGGTCGATTCGGGCTCTTCAGGCTCTAAACGTCTTCATGTTAAAGATTTAAACTCGGGTCTTGTATTTCTCATCGACATCAGTTCCGAAGTTTCTCTGCTTCCTGCAGATAACGCGACTTTGAAAAATAATAAGCCAAACGATTTCTCGCTATACGCCGCGAATGACACGAGGGTGAGAACCTTTGGTGAGAAGCGTTTACGCATTGATTTCAACCTTTGTCAAGACATGTCTTGAGATTTCATTGTAACAGCAGTACCTCACCCTATTATAGGGGCGGATCTGCTTGCACATTTCAAACTGGTGCCATACCTGCATCAATCCAGACTGGTCGACTCAATTATAGGTTTGAATATACGTGGTTTCTCACAGCGAGCTCTGGTCTTCAGAGTAAGCCTCCTTGACAAAACGGATTGCTACGCGAAAATAATCGTCGAATATCCTGAAATTAGTTCTTCATCGTCGTTTTCCGGAAAACTTGTCGATGATGTAAACATCATATGAGTACAGACAGCCCGGCGCTCGCTCAGCGCGTCCGACGCTTGCTACCAGATAAATTGGCCGCTGCGGAAAAGATCTTTCAAAAACTTATGAGCGATGGCATATGTCGCCTGTCAAGTAGTCCGTTGGCATCGCCCATCCACTTAGTGAAGAAAAAAAAACGGTGAATAGAGAGTCTGTGACGATTTTCGCTGGCTTAATTCTGTCACTGTTCCGGACGAGTATCCGGTGCCGCACATTTTCGACTTTACGACCATCTTACGCGGAAAACAATTCTTTCCCAAACTTGATTTGAAGCAGGCATACCATCAGATCCCTATAGCGCCAGACGACGCGCCAAAGTCAGCTGTCATCACTTCTTTTCGCCTTTTTGAGTATACAGCTATGACTTTTGGTTTACGAAGCGCTGGCCAAACGTTTCAACGCTACGTCAACCGAGCATTGGGTGATCTGCCGTTCACCTTTGCGTACATCGATGATATCCTCATTGCATCCTTCCATAAAGAGGAGCATGAGGATCATCTTTGCATAGTGTTCGATCGTTCAAAATGTTTCGATTTACGACTGAACCTGCCTAAATACCTTTTTAGGAAACCAACTTTGGAATTTATGAGTTGTCAAATCAGCAGCGAGGGATGTGCTCTGATACACGAGAAGGTGCAAGCGATCGTCGAGTTCCCGAAGCCCAAGACTGTTGTCGGGTTACGGAGATTCCTGGGGTTGGTGAACTACTACCGAGGAGCCATTCTTCACGCAGCTGAGACTCACGCTGCTCTTTATGAGTATCTGCGAGAATTCGCGAAAACACGACAAGCGCGAAATAAAATGCAACGCAGAGCCAGGAGCTGCGTTCGAGCAGGACAAAAAGGACCTGGCTAACGCGACTTTCCTTGCTCATCCATCTCACGATGCGCAAACTCGATTAGTTAGTGACGCCTCCAATTATGGCATGGATGCATCCTTGGAACAGCTACTCGAGAGCAAGTGGAAACCGTTAGCTTTTTTCTGGCGGAAATTTTCACCTCCGCAACGTATGTATAGCGCTTACGACCGTGAACTCGCAGCGATTTACGAGGCAGTTCGGCAATCCCGATATTTTTTGGAAGGGCAGAACTTCACGATTGTGACCGATCATAAGCCGCTCATACATATGTTTACTCAGCGTTCGGAAAAAGCATCTGTCCGACAGCAAAGAGGGATTTCTTATATCTCGCAATTCTCAACAGATGTCGTTTATCCTCTGGGTACCGAAAATCTGGTTGAAGACTCATTGTCGCGCGTGGGAGCAATCTACCTGCCCACAGATTTCAGTCTCATCGAGTTAGCTGAGTCCCAGCTAAACGATGAGGAACTCAAAGAGTTGGTTGAAGACGCAAATTTCTGTCTAAATTTTCAAAAAATTCAGTGTGGCCAAGATCATACCTCACTGTATTGCGATCTTACGAGCGAAGCTCTTCATCCATATATACCAAAAACATTGAGGCGTCGTGTTTTCGACCTCTTCCATAATCCAGCTCACCCTGGCGCCAAGGTTACAGTTCGGATTGACCGAAAGCGCTATGTGTGGCCGTCGATGCGTTGTGATCTTTCGACCTGGTGCAAAGAATGTTTAGCTTCCCAGCAGTCAAAAATATCGCATCACAATCACGTACTTCCATCTCACTTTACAGCGCCGGACAGCCGATGCAAACACGTCCACATGGACTTGGTAGGCCTGCTTCCAGTAAGCGATGGCTATAATTTCTGTCTTAAAATCATTGATCGTTTTTCTGAATGACCAGAGGCAATCACTCATAAGGATTTCAAAGCACCAACCGTTTGTAGAGCATTTGTAGATCAATGGGTTACACGCTGCGGCTCACCCGAAACATTAACTACCGATCAGGGGAGTCATTCCAACAAGGAGTGGCCACTTTCCTCATCATCGATCTTACTCGGACTTCGCTCGAATATTCTCGAGGTCGGTGCACTGCCAGCTGAATTTGTATTCGGTACTGTCCTACGCATTCCTGGGGAATTCGTTGTTCTGGATGATTTTCCTCCAAACCCTCAAGTATTTCTTGAGAAGTTTCGCGAATACATGCGATCCATCAAACCGATCTCGGTCGAGCACAAATATAAGCGAAAAGTTTTCGTCTATAAAAATTTAGCATCATGTACTCACGTTTTTCTTAGAGATTTCGCAAGAAAGTCTCTTGAACGACCTTATACAGGTCCGCATAAGGTCATTAAAAGGACCTCTGACAGGGTTTCCGTGATCGACGTCAATGGTACGTCACGTCAGGTTTCAATCGAAAATGTCAAGCCAGCGTACTTCATTCGCGACGACGTCGGAAGAATAATTAATCAACATAACGATGTAGGCCAGGCGAACGCCAGGTGTTCCGCCTCTTGGGACTTACCCTTCAAAAAAGAAAGTTACTTTTAACGTATAAACTTATCAAGACTGTATAGTAACTTCTGAGACTGAGTTTTCTATTCTCACTCGTTAAAAACTCAAATGTAAATAATCTTATTTCCACGTTTCTTGAAATTTGTGTGTGCATACAATTCGTGATATTAGCAGAAGGTTCAACCATTGTATTTACCAATCGATCGTATTTTGACCAAAGACACACGTCCACTTTTACTAGCGCGCTGTGTACTTAAGAATTTTCGTTCACGAATGTATATAAAAAGTCATGAACAAACAAGCTAATTATCAAAAAATGACAATTGTCGAATAGTCTATCTGTGATTTATATGTTCAGTGTAAATATTTTATTTGTTATCGTATGTGTATTGACATTCTCGTTTACTTGTTTTAAAATAAATTTCAAAAAAAGGCCTGAGTACTGTAGCGACTAAATATTATTCACTCTAAGCAGCGTTCCGAAATCACTAATTTTGTTCGACGAGTTTCCCTCCTTACGAGATACTCTATGTAACGCTCACGCCTTGCGATCTTCTTTCTCGCTGAACATCTTGTGTTCTTCTTGCTACGCGTCTGCCGCTCCGACTGCGTGCCGTTCACCAGTTAGTTGGTGACGGGCAGCCATAGCCTAAACAGACACTCGTGACTTAGTGCGACTTGCATCTATATTCTATTAATAAATAGTTGAGTTTTAATCATGGTGTTCTTTCTTCTACCCAGTCAACTTGTGTCTTCGTAGGAGCAAATAAAATATCTTTTGGAGTCAGATATACAAACTTGGTGTATACCCTACATACATTATACCACATCCATCCTACATGTGAAATCACTTTACAATGTACTTATGATTGATGAAACGGATCTGAACGAGACACAGTTTTTATAGGAAAAAGCCTTTAACGGCACAAAAAACCAGATTTATTGATTCATTTAAAACATTTCCTTTAATAAGACAGTACCAACGAATACAGGCAGGACATCAGCTGGGTAGGGCCAAAAAGTAGTTATAGGTATATGTAATTGCCCTACTCCGCGGACATTTACCACGTCTGTCAGTATAATATATATGCTTGGAGGAACCACGGCACGGCGAACTACTCTCCATCTGTGCGTTGAATTTAACCGGTCGCTGTTGCACTTCATTTTGAGATCTGGAGGACTAGTTCTTTTGAGCTTGGGAAGAGAATTTATACTAACATTCTCTAACTAGAAGTGATGTCGCAAAAGGATATGAAGGTACCGTTTCCGAATGTTTTGATAGGGCAGACTAAGAGAATTCCGTTGAATTTTCTCTTGCCCTTCTGAGATAACCTTAGCCTGGCCTTGCCTATTCTTTCTGTCCTGACTTCTGAGATTTCCTTGTATCATTTCCCATTAACGTAACAGTGCCGTAACTCCTGCTTTTTTTTACTGGTCGCTGGCCTTGTAACTTAAAGTAACTGCCAGGACTGCGTGTCAAAATAGAATCTGTCAGTCATAATTAACCGGTGCATTCATTTCAATATCTTAATTTGTTCTTTGAAGATGAAATTTGTATCAATTTTTGGGCGCCTTAGAATTAACGATGGGTTCCTTCCATTTGGAACTCCTGGTCGCCTCGAAAATATATTTTCAGATTTGATGGTCTCAATTCTTTCCTTCTCCGAAGCTGACATTCTCTCCGAATAAGTAGCCGGTAAAAACTAGCCATCTTCAGGAAACCAAGAGGTCACGAGGAAGTTGCAATATACATATTGGGAAGAATATGCTGTTTGGATAAACAACACGCGACTGCTAGATTGATACGGAAACTATCCCGTTTTCCCTCTTCTCCACATCCCTCGCTCCAACCATCCACATGAATGCCTTGAACTCCAGTAGCACAATAAGATTATAACCGGAAGAGTAGCGTTTAATCCGTTACGGATTTGTCTTGATGGTATAATAATAATAACACATTCTTTCTTGAATAAAATGAGCATTTTCTATCATAATTGAACAATAATTGGAAAAATAATTTCGCCTTTAGGCTAAGTGTATTGTTCTATATGTTCATCTTAAGAAATACCATTAATGAATGATATTCTTCAAGGAAGAGGGCGTGGTGTGGGTGAGGGGAGTGAGGCACACATGTATTTCTCGACGGTCTCGCCTAGGAGTATTACGAATGAAGTGTTCTAAGTAGCGTGGCGTTGTTAAGATGGGGTACTCCGTTAGAGGATACATGTAATGCAACCATTACCAATACACCAATAGCAATGATTCGCTAACTATAAAATATAAATATCATTCTTGAATTGAACAGAATATAACAGCGAACCGCAGTAACACGAATATCTATTTTTGTCGTTGCAGGCTGTTTCGGAGAGGCTTGATCTGGCGCCAGCTGGAGGCAGATCTGAACCCCAGGTGAATACGGAAAATATTCAATTATATAACAAATAGAGGCTTATACGCGCGCGACAATACCCCTGTTCCTCTACTTCTATGGAGATTTATTTGAAAATTCTATTTACCATAAGCAGATGCATAATAAATGGGTGGAGTTCCGAATAGCTGAAACAGCTGATTCTTTTAAAACTTCGTACACTTATGTATTTTGGTGCGCTGGTTGCGAAAATGATAGTAAAAATTTGCGACTAATCGATTTTCATAGTGAAAACCATGAAAAACACATAAAAATCATGGTTTTTTGCGATTATCTCAGCTAATATGCAAAATAAATAAAAAATTCTGAATAAAAAGCTATAGAACTCAGCGGAAATGTTGGAAATCAAAGAACATATCGTGAATTTTATGTGTCGTAGGAGGAATAATATACATATATAGATCAATTTTTTCCAGAATCTGTTATTCAATCATTTTTAAATTAGGTTTTTCTTGACTCAGGACCAACGATATAAATTGAATTCAATGGGTACCACCATCAGAGAAAATAGAAGCAATGATTGCGAAAGATGTATATTTGGCGATAATCGATACTCCAGATCCTTGGAGCCCGTAAGATAATTGAATGATTTGTTAGAATTCATATTTTCCTAACGGGAAGAATCCTCTTCAGTTGAATACTAATGTTATCTTTCAACTTGCATCATTTTGTTATAAATTCTAACTATCAGGTTGAAAATTCATATTTTCTGGTTGACCATTCGATTGCAATGTAGGAAATTCAGCTATTTAGTCGAAATGGCTATATTTTTTTTAGAATTTATACTCCATTTCGGGATCAAAAGTCATCTTTTTGGATTGAAAATCGAACAATTCGATTCAAATTTCTTTTCTATATGAATAAACAATCTTTCTATGTTGGAAATTTATCTCTTTTTGTAGAATTCAATCTTTTACAGTTTAAAACTGAACAACTTGCAAAAATGTAATAATTTTTCATGAGGAAACCATAATTTCGGATCGAAAAGTTGAAAAAATGCAGCAAATTTATCATTTTGGCTTGAGAATTTAACAATTTTCTTATTTTTAACTAAAAAAATCCTCTTTGATTGAATACCCATTTTTCCCATCAAAAATTCATACTTTTGAGCTTATAATCTCATTCTTTCATGGAAAATCTTAGTTGGAATTTTTTTTCTGCCTGACTGAAAATTCTTCTTAGTTAAAAAAGGTAAATATTCCGTTAGATATAAGTATTTTTTTATTAAAAATTAATATTCGTGATTGAAAATTTAATAGCTTCTCAAATCTTCGTGGAAAATCAATCTTTTTGAGTTGAAAATAAAATTATTTGCCTAAAAATTCATGTAAATTGTTGAAAATTAATTTTTTCATCAAGATTTATCCAGTTGATTGAAAAATTCCTTCTTTCAATAAAAACTGTTCTCTTCTGACTGAAGAAACCTTTTTATTCTTTTGTTTGTTGAAAATAGGAGATTCTTAGTAAATCCTCGGATATAAGTATTTAATTGATGATTTAATTTTGATCTACAATTACAATTTCGATGATTTGAAACAGATTCGGAAGAATTTCACATACCATCAATAGACCATAATTTTTATATGTAATGAGTTTCTGTATTTTTTTTGTATCATTAAGCCATAATCCCTCTCGGGGTAATCGAAACTCATTGAGGGTTGTATTTGGTTGAGTTGAATACACGGGAGGCCACTAGTCTCCCGAAAAACATATCAACAGTACGCAATATTCCTGGCCAGTCTCCCATCCAAGTAATAATCGCGCCCAACGCTGCTTAACTCCAGTGATCATACCTCCAATATAATAAAAGAGGCTCCTATGCCTCATCAGGCCCAAAAAATGTTGGGAAACTCCCCCAAAAAATTAACACAGATGTCGCCTCCGGAAGCTACGACCACGATGGCTCTCCCAGAACCATAGATCCTGACGCAAGTTGTTCAGTTTTAAATTGTGAAAGGTTAATTTTTTACCAAAAGAGATACCTTTTCAACAAAGGAAAATTATTTATTAATGCAAAAAGAAAATGAATTTCGATCGAATTGTTCGATTTTCAATCCTTGAAGACGACCTTTGATCCCGAAATGAAGCATAAATTCTAATAAAAATATATCCATTTCAACTAAATATAGTTGAATTCTTTACAAAGCAATCGAATGTTCAACAAGAGAATATGAATTTTTGACCTGTTAGTTGGGATCTCTAACGAATTGATTGAAATTGGAAAAAATTAGGATTCAACCAAAAAGGATTTTTACCATCAAGAAAATATGAATTCGAACAAAATAATTGATTATCTACCGGACTCTGGACTTCAACATTTCAGGATGAAAACATATCGCTGAACTAGACGTGAATCGTGGAGTTAGAATATATCGTTCCTAAACTTTTATATTCGGAATTGATTCGGACTTTTATATTTTGATGTACCACGCGCTGAGTGATGGCTCAGGCCAGCATTCGAGCAGCTTCGCCAGCTCGACGGCGTGAGGGGTGCCGCGTAGTGGAGGTATTGCACTCAGGTATTTGGGAAGGAATTGTCCTGTGCCCATTATTCTGTACTAACCTTCCGGCAAAGCACCAACCCGTACTCCATTACTAATTATATTTGTTATTATATATTTTTTTTACATTTATAAATCATATAAAAAATTTTGGAATCCTTTTATAAATTGATTGAGCGGATTATGCTCAACGCCAAAATTTGAATAACATTTGAAGTTGTGGTGAATTTTTTTTTTTTTGTTTTGGATACACTGCATTCAAACAAACTTGGACTTTACCAAATTCTCCTATTTATTGTCACTATTTCGTGGAAAATCGCTTCACCATGCCAAAGCAAATTAGTTTCAGTGATAATTAAGGGATGGCTTCCTACTTAATGTCGCAACATTCTTCCTTGCTAATAACAAAATACTGTACCGAACTTGCATGACCAGTCGAACGAAGCATGTTTGAAAAAAAGGTCCGGTAACTTTGAAGTCCAAAACTCCGGGTCCAGTCGATCCTAATTCTTCAGAGTCTTCCAGCTAATTAGAAAATTTTATTACCCAAAACTTCTGAGCTATTCGTAAGTTTTGGGAACTTCAACATTTTTTAAAAATCGAAATCTTTCATACCAACTAAAATTTCGAAATCCTTAGATTTTGATTATGTTAACCATCTTTCTACCAGATTCGGCACTGAGGTGTTTATTGAATAATTGATGAAAAAATAAGGATCCGAGATTTCGACCAAGTTCCAAAAGAATTTGATAAATGACTGGATTTCTATGAAAGGCTGTACTAGAGGAATTGAAAGACTTGCTGCACACAAATTTGGGATGAAGGAACAAAAATTCGAAATTTTCCATCCAAATGCTAGAGCGCTGGAGAATTCCCGAGGTTTTCGTGATGGTTCTTGACCCTGGCGCTGACCGGCGGATCCTTCTGGCGTTCCGGCGGGTGAACAGTGGTAATCGTGACTGATTTTGGACTGCCCCTGCAGACAGCCGGGTCATCGCCTTGTGAAGCGTCGGCGAATAGGTTGTATGCTACTCTCTTCCGGTGATTTGGTTTTCCTAACTCGATCGTCTTCTGGTGGTGTGGGAAGTGACGATTCGGATGACGTATCACCTCCAGTTGCGTCAGGATCCATGTTTTCGGGAGAACCATCGTTCCGAGGGCAACATCTGTGGACCTTTCACAGCAAGTGTTAAGAAACCTTGCCGTGAACCTTTTGCGGACAAGAGATGTACGCGGAGCGCTTCCTCAACAGCTGCAAGATCAAGCCGCAGAGGAAAATCAGGAAGCAACATTGAGACAAACTGCTGAATAAAGGCTCCCCTTAAGAGACGATGGCGCTTTTAGGACAAGGGGAAATGTTAACATTCAGATTTCTCCTAGGCCCCATGATCTGGCTGAAATGAATGCTACCCTTCGTGAAGATCTCTCAGAAGATGCAGACCTCTGGACCATTACTTGTTCAGTTTATGATGCGGCGAGAGCTTTGGCTGATTCAAATCGAAGGTCCAAACAAACGATTGATGAAAAAACCGAAGAGCGCTTGCATCAACTAAACAAGAAGATTGTCTGGGCATGACAAAACGCGTCCCGTATGCAGTGTGTGAATGACTACATGAAATCTGGTAAGCCTTTTACGGTAAGAGTCCGGAAGTTTGCTCATGATATACGAGTACTATCTGACGTAAGGAGGGGAATTGAAAATAGGGAGGGATGGATCAGGGAGAATCAGAAGTTTTGCGCTGACCCATCGTGCCTCTCCAGCGATCCTTCTGTTTTTGACAAAAACCCACCAGAGTCCGAAGAAGTCAAGACATTTTTGAGGGAGATTCACGAAGTAAAACATCCATTGAATGAAGGCACTGAGATCATCAAACTCTTCAAGCAGCTGTGCAATAACCTCATAATATTCGAGACGGAATACACACCAATCACGGCTGAGGAGGTAAAAAAAGTATCAAGGGGCACGGAGAACTTCTCCACTGCTGGTCCAGATTGTATCGGAAACTTTTGGTGGAAGAAGTTCACTCCTACACACGAACATCTGGCCCGCATCTTCACCTCATATTTAAAGTCGGAGATCCCCATTCCGTAGTGGCTGGTGTTAGAACGAACTGTACTCCTACCGCAGAAAGGTGACTTGTCCAACCCAAAGAACTATAGACCAATAACTTGTCTGAACACGGTGTATAAAATCTTTTCATCTATCCTGAATGATAGGATTTTTCAGATAATTGGACTTGTATGGAGTGAGATTTACGAACAACAAGGATCGAAAAGAGGCCCAGCAGCAGGATGTCGAGAAAATCTGCTGATCGACAGGTGTGTCTGCAAAGACGCTGCGAACCACAAACGCAATCGGTCGGTTGCCTGGATTGATTACCAGAAAGCTTTTGATTCAACTTCCCATAGATTTATCATTTGTCTGTTGAAAAGCTTTAAGGTTCATTCAGATATAGTGGGATGCATTGAGAGATTAATGCCTCTTTGGAAGACCAGATTTACTATCACTTCTGG
>WSXT02184878.1:0-20633 GCA_011762715.2 Neuroterus valhalla | reverse complement strand
CGCGACTGCACGATCTATTCCGGGAAAGTCCGACAGTATCAAATACATTAGATAAGTCTCCTTATGTTCCTTCGTTGTGTTGTTCCCGGGACAGTAAAAAAACATGGACTTGTGTCGCAGACGACAAGATCGTTACGGCCGAATCAGGCGATGATTTGCAGAGGATGTTGAGCAGACTGAATACCAGCATGAAAAGCATGGGTCCCAACATTAACGTGAATAAAACAAAAATTATTTTGTTTGAAAGTGAAGATGCGAAAACACATTTCAATATTACCCTTAATGGAGAGAGGATAGAACAAGTTGATGATTTCGTGTATCTTGAAAGTTGATTCACTGCTGACAAAATGACAAATGCAGAGATTTCCAGACGTATAAATAAGGGTATTACAGACAGTGTACGGGCTATTATTAAAAGTAAAAATGTAACAAATAAAGCCAAAATTTCGATACATAATTCTGTGTTTGCACCAACTGTGCTGTACGGTAGCGAGACTTTGGCGTATCAATAAAAGTACAAGGGAAAGTCAACGCGATCAGCATGCAATTTCTGCGCAATATGTGCGGTAAAACGCTAGTGAACAAAGTGAGTAATGAGTGGGTTCTCAAAGAATGAGGTGAAGAAGAAATACTGTTTGACAAAAGTGGAAGAAATTTACTGAGATGGTTCGGTCACGTTGAGATAATGGATGAAGAATGATTAACAAAGCAAGTGTATCTAGGTAGGGTGAATGGTAGCGTACCCAGAGGCAGACCAAAGAATAAATGTATAAAACAAAGGTGTCCAACGCGTGATCAACGGTGTAAATAAGTGTCAATCGTCAATCCCCTCTCTCACCACCTTGAATGCGTTCATGCGGTTAGCGCGATGTAGAAAGGGGAAACGAGAAGAGAATTCTCAAAGAAGCGCTCCGAGAAAGGGAAGAAAGGAGAAGCGCGCCAGCCCTGCGTTGGACACCCCTGGTATAGAATGTATGAAAGAGACCCTTAAACGGAGAAATATAAAGAGCCGTTGAAAGACAAGAGCCTGTATGAAAAAATGAATAGATGTAAAAGAAGTAAGAGATGTATTCCAGGGTAGGGATGTTTGGAGAGCAATTGTGTATAAGAAAAAGAGTGAATTATTATAATGGCTTTGCGAAACTCTTCACATGGGGTGTTTGCTTGAGATCAGTCACTGGCCCGTGTTAAAGCGATGTGGCACAGGACGAATGTGTCGTTTGAGAACAAAAACAGGCTGGACTTACTTTTGCTGTGTATCTCTTTCATCAGGTCTTACCTCTCATTTTGCCGAAGCAACCTCGTGCATGCTCATTCTGCTTAGCAACTTATTCAAAGTCTCTATTTACTAAAAATGCTGCGTCTTAAGCAAAGTTCAAAGACACGCAATGAATTCTAAGCCTGATCTAATACCTATATCTGCTTCCTTCTCCTTCACATCCTTTACTCAAACTTTACCATATCAATTCCGTTTCCAAATCTTTCCATATCAATTCCTCGTTTTCCAATAACACAATGAGGCTGGAACCAAACGAGTTACGCTTGCCCCAGGAGGGACTTGGCCTAATGGTATAATAATTAAGAAAAAATACTTCAAGGTTCTGGACAATATCTCAAATCTTGTACACTTTTTTTAAATTCCTTGAATTCTTTGGAAATCCTAAAAAATCCGCCGACTTCCTTCAAAATTTTGTATATCTCTGGAAATGGTTTGGAATCGTTTTGAGTAAATTTGAATCTTCAAATTCCTCCAAAAATTTTCAAGTACTTTTGAATCCTTCGAAAGTGTTTGAATCCGTAGAAATCACTTTGAAAAATTCAATTTATTCCTCAAAATTCTCTACAAATTCATTGAGATCCACTGAAAATCACTACAATTCTTAGATATCGTGGAAATCTATTGAAATAAGTAGAAATCAATTGAAATCCCTTGGATATAGATTAAACTTAGATTCATTTTAAAATTCTGAGAAAATCCCTTCAAACCGATAGAAAGGTTATGAATTACCCGGAATTTCACAAATATTTTTGAATAACTTAAACTTTTCAGTTTGGTTATATTTTCAAAAATCGTTGAACTCCGTAGAATCCCTTTGAAATCTTGTAACTCCTTTTGAATTCCTCAAGACAGTGCAATATCTGTATACATAAATCATTTAGAATCCCGCGTAAGTAAAATAAATATATTGCCTTAAGTTCTCTAGAAACCCTTCGGGTTACTCGAAATATCCTAAAATCTTTTATTCACTTGGAGGTCCTACAGAGTCCCTCAAAACTAATAAGAATACCTTGAAATATTTGGAAATCTTACACAATTCTCTGACTAACCTTGATCTTTTTTTATAATCTGTATACTGTAAAATCTTTCAAAACCTTTGAAATTTTTGTAATTCCTTTATGTTCCTCAAAATCCTTCAAATATTGTGGAATACGAACCACAGAATTTTATTCTCTGGAAATCTTAAGGAACTGCAAAAATCCATTACCAGAAGTAGAAATCCCTCGAAATACCTTGAGTATAAATTAAATTAAACTTCTTCATTCGAGTTTCATGAAAAACCGTTCAAATACCTTGAGATCTCTGATATCTTTGGAGATTCAATAAAATCCCTCAAATCTTGTGGAATCCCTTGTAATACAATGGAATCGCTCGAAAAAGTTCCCTGCCATTTCTTAAAATCCTGGAAATCATTTGAAATTCGAAGAGATTTTCATGAAATCGTTTTGAATCCTTGAAAAATTCTTGAAAATTCCTTAAAATCTGCTGATATATTAAAAATTTTCGAACTCTTTAGGGATCCTGTAAATTCCCTGGAATCTGGGAAATCCTTTCAAATATTTTTAAATTCTGCGTTAAATAAATCAATCATTCATTTTTAGTTTCTCTATTTCCTGCATAAATATTTTCAATATGTAAACATTATTAATTTCTATACTGATTTCCTCACAATGAGTTTTTTGTAATGGTCTCCTTTAATTTTTTCTCATTAAACTTTATTGTCGGCGTTGAACTTACAATCGAGTCCCAATTCATCTGAAATCCTTTTCCAAACTTTTTGTCGAAATTCCTGCAATTTGATGACACTGCTTTTGACTTCAGAAATATAAAGCACCGGGTGTTGTTTCACAGCTTCGATAACTTTTAGCGAAATTTGATGATTATCGGGTGGCATTGTTGGCATCATTTTGATTTTTGATCAATTCAAAAACCTTTATTCCAAAGTGAGTCTGAAAAATGGAATTCTAGAGATTTTAGTGTAATTGAAAAATAACAAATGAAGAAAAAAATGAAATCAATTCTTGAATTTGACGTTTGAAGATTTAATGTTTTGCTCGATTTGACTATTTTGGGACACTTCGTTTGCTAAAAGATATCGCTTTTTATCGAGGAATTCTGTTTACTGGAAAATTATTGGCTGTAAAGACTGAAGAATCTTTCAAAAATACCTGAAAATGGATCGATGATATTAAAGGGTTCGCCAATTGTAACTACATTAAGTTAATAACAACAATTACATTTTGTGATGAAAGATCCATGCCGCCATTTGTTTCCCTCAGGTTTCCCCTGGTTTCCCCAGATAATTTAAGGGAGAATCAAATAAACGTGATTGGCTCCTTGGCTTGAATTCATGGTCCAAGATGGCTGCACGCTGAGGGTCACGCATTTACATTAGGGTACTGTCAAAGTTTACCTGGGTATTATATTAGGCAGGAATAAGCAACCGCCATCCTGCTTCTTGGCCGGTTCGCAGTAAAAAGCGTGTTCAACATGTTATGTAGTATTTTAATTCGAAATTAGGCAGATTATATACTTAGATTTATCACTAAAACAGTATAATTTAAATATCTGGGGTCTTACTCTCGTGTTGCTATATCGCTTAACTAGCTGTAAGCATTCTTTTGATATATTGGAGCGAAATAAGATTCTTTTTAAAGCGAGGTTACAAAACACACACAAATACACTAACATGACACACTAGGCCAGTGTGCCGAATTTGGGTATCTAACTGACGACCTCTGGAGTGGGCGGCGTCTATGGCAAGTTATAACAAGAGTTGGAATGGGATTTAGCTGTAACTCTGCATATACAGTTATATATTAATGAAGAAAAATTCTCTCAAGTTATTTTTGAAAATTCAAGGAAATTCTGGAGGTATGGGAGTTCAACATTTTTTGTAACTTTTTTTTTTAATATTTCATATTTCCAGTTATATGCGACCGATTTAACTTAGTAAGGTCTGTAATCGTTCGTATTGACATGCACTTTTATACAAAGAAAATAATTTTTTGGAAAAAATAAATGTTTACATTTTTTTGAGAATCCAAAAAACCAAAATCGTGTTTCGAAAATTCGAAAGGACCTCTCTTTCTACCATGTAAGATAGACAACAAGGTGCGATTGAAATCGAAATGCTGGTTTAGAAATCACTCTTTCTATCGTATATGGTCAACAGAGAGTTTCCTTCTATGAGTCAAACTTATCGATGGAAAAAAACTAGGAAACTACAAAGTATATTGGAAAAAAGATATTTTTTCTTCAGGATTATTCAATAAGATATTGAAATCGATGTAACAAGGGTTGGGCATTTAGACGTAAATCGAGGTTTTTACGCGAGGTAAAATACGTATTTCATGTAAAAAATCAGTAAACATACACCAATGTTACAATGGACGTAAAACTGCAAGAAAGGCATAATTGAACATTATTGTTTGTATATAATAATTTATATGAAGTATTGAGTACAATATTGTCAAAAACCACGTAAATCACTACTATATTTTACTTACTCTTACGTCCCTAGCGCTGTCGACGAAATTTCTTCTTTCAAATCCTTACGCTGATTCGGCTTTTGGAGAGGATACGTTGCTGACGTTGAGCGATTAAAATCTCTAGACGCGGGAAATGATCAGGTTCAAATTGAAGAATAAATAAAACACCAACTTTTTATTAATATTAATACTATTTATGTGTTTTATTCTCTTTTCCTCTAATTAAGCTCCATTCACAAATTGTATTCTTCAACACTGCCGATTCTTTTACAAACAGTCTATGTTATTTTTACACTTGATACCCTTAATCCAATAGGGCAGGGATGGCCAACCGGTCGATCACGGCAACCGAAACATCATGTAAGTTAACATATTATTAATAGCAAGTTAGTAACTTGTTACTAAGAATTCAATTTTTGTTTTTTCCTTCCAATAAAAAAATGATATATAAACGTATTGTTTCATTTATAATTTCAAGAAGTATGTAACTGGTAGATCCCCCAAGATTTCGTCGGCAAAAAGTCGATCTTAGCTCTTACCAAGCTGGCAACTCGTCCAATAGGGTTTAATCACCTTAATTCGTTGCAGCAAATTTGAAGTTCACACTAAATAATTACTGTTTTTGATTGTTCATAATTGTTTATAATTCAGCAAAAGCTTAACGCGACGTCGCGTATTCGTATTAAGTGTTCGAATACATTTACAGTTCTGAGATTACAAAATTGCTCATGGAAAGCGGCAGGATAAAATAATCTGACATTTTCGCGCTCTGAACATATATTTATAAACTCGATATTGGTACCAAAAATAGTGGAGACGGTCTCACTAGCCAATAAAATTGCTGACTTCACAATAATTATATTCAAATTAACAATCCTAGTCAAATTCGATAAGCACCGTCCTTGAAATTCTAATTGAGAATGTGTCGTTCCGGTTCTCAGTATTTTACTTCTACAACGATTGACGTTCTTCTGACAAAATCATGCTTACAAGCGTGATTTACGGCGTCTAAAGGGTGCCTGGTCGGCTCAACCCTTCCATGTGGTCATAAATCATCTAAACGCGCGATCTAGATCACACGTGTCAAGTTTGAGATTGTGCGCGTCAAGCTAGTCCTGGACAAGTCTATATGTATTATCTAAGAGTGCAATTTGAGTTCATAATATCATTTCTAATATCTTCCTTTTCTTAAGAACATCTGAAAATAGAGACGATCACTTGTGTTGAAATATGAATAGTTACTTCATTGTTAATTATTATTTCTTAAAAGAGTTTCATCAAATGTATCAATTGATAAGAAAATAACTCAATAAACTTTTCATAAACTCGGAATTTGTCTGAAACAATTGAAATTTGACCTCTCTGTTAAAACTTGCTAGGGAGTAATTGGTAATAGGGTTCTAGCGCCCTGGCTTTCTGGTACCAAAAAGGCACACGCCGTTACACCGTTACATCACCCAACCTCGGCAGGAAATCACAGGGTTGGGGACGTATAATACTTCAGGTAATTTACGTAGTTTTCTACGCGTATATGGGATGAACATAGCGTGTGTGGGATGAACTTTCGTACGTCCTTACAAAGAATGACAATGGAAAAAATGCTGCATTATGCACAGTTTGCAATACTGTAATACACAACACCGCTGAAGCGAGGTTACAAATGTACCGGTAAGAATCTTCCAGTCCAAATTTCTGATGTGAACATTACAAAAATTTATTTCCTAGAATGATGTGTTTGCTCTTAGAAGTCGACTCTGACGACATAGAGGTAGACAAGACCCGAGATTCAAATGTAAGCCGAATGAGCATCGCCAGCGTTAACGATGAAACTATCAATGAGGCACTTGATGTTTTAAATGAAAACCAATTACCGCAATAAGACAGGAAATTTTTAAATAATAACGTGGTGAGTTGAATTAATATTTCGTAATGAAAAAAAATTACTTAAACTCTTATAATATAAATATTCCTAGCTCTGGAAAAGGTTTTACCATTTCACTTCTTTTAAATATATCTAACATGTAAACACAGTTAAATAGTAAACACTTAATAAATTTTGATTTGAAGGAATATACTATAGATAACAAAGAGGAAATAGAAACGAAAATAGTTGATAAGCGTAACGAAAGACTAGCCTAAAATTTTAATTTCATTCTTATTTTTGTCAACTTTTAATCCAAAGTATTCCGCCTGTGATAATATTATATAATTCTATCAAATCGGTCTTCTGACCAGGAAACCCGGAAGAATATAGCAGGAAATTTGAATAAAACCGAGAATCACATTCGAATTATTCACAGTGATTTGAAATCTTCTTAAAATCTCATGAAATCTTTAGGAGATACTTGGAAATATCCAAAATGTTGTGATTGTAATGCTGCTCAATTAGATCCTATCTATTTCTTTTTCTTGGAAATCATCTAAAATTCTTTGAAATCTTCTTGAAATCTATGCGAATATTCTGAAATCTTCGTTAATCTTAGAACAATCAATTGAAAACTTTGTGAAATGTTTTAGAATCTTTTGAAATGTTTTTGAAATCTGGAAAATCTTCTTACATTTTGATGAAATCATTACAATCACTGTGAAGCCTGTGAATTCATTCGAAATATCTTGAAATCTTGGCCTATTTCTTCCAAATTTCAAAAACCTCACTTAACTCTGATATCTCTTGAGAATCTTTTGAATTTATATATAAAATATTTTTGAATCTCTGGAGTTTTCTGAATTCTTGAAAATCTTCTGGAATCGTAAAATCATGAAAATATCTGTATAATTTTGGGCTGTTTGAAATCCTTGAGCAATCTTTGAAATCTTATGAAGTCTTTGCGAAAACTTGAAAATCTTCTGCAATTTTTACGAAACCTTCAAACTATATCTAAGAATTATTTACCAATTACTACACCAATCTAATAAATATGTTTAACCCTCATCAGTAACTTCTTCGAAATGCTTATCATAATTTTATTTTGTCAAATTTTTAAATAAAAAATTTGAGAAGTACATTTAAATAAAATTTTGTGATCTCACTGCTGCTGAATAAAGGCAACTTTGCCTATTGATACAACATAATACACGGGAAGTGTGTTGCTTTCGTTTAACCTATGTAAATTTATCACTTTCGATAATATTTTTTCATATCGATCAATCAAAAGTTCATGAGAATTCGAATATCTCGAACGATAGAAAAGAGGAGCGCTCTAAATTAGTTGGACGGCAACGAAAGATGTATTCTTTCGTGGATGCCATGTTAAACTTACCCGATTCCTACCTTACCGACATCTTTTTTTTGCAACAGCTCACGTCTACAACGAAATAGATATCGAGTTGATATTTTGAGAAAAGCCTTAGAAAACAATGAACTACGTTTGAATACAACATTTTGTTCAAAATTTTGAAAAAAAATTTTTTTTGCGAATTTTTTTCAAAATTTCGAACCAAATGTTGTATACAAACGTAGTTTATTGTTTTCTAAGGTTTTTCGAAAAAAATCAACTCGATATCTATATCAGTGCGGACGTGAGTTTTCGCGAAAAAAAATCGTTAATTTGGGTCACGAGACCCATGTTTAACATGGCCTTAGGAGCAAAAATGAATCGATTCAAAAAAGGAGGTTCGTTACATAGGTCACGTGGGCAATTTGACAGGTCGGACATCTTGGGTACGTCACTTACTAGGTTTTCTACTGTTTATGACGTATATCACGTCTAAAACGTATAATACGTTGAAAATCCCCGAGTTACGCGTAACTGACCAGCCCTGGGAAATCAGGAATACATTGAAGCGTGTGAACACACCTTTGGTTACTTCTTGTAAATCTCATTAGAGGCGCTTTTTGGAAATTAGTTTCTTAGCTCCCATAGCTTTTAAGAGACATGAGCAATCTAGAAATACTTTGTTCACGGTAGTGGAGTGGTTTGTAAAATTCTTGTTTTACATAATTCCTAATAATTAATTGGACAAAAGTTCAATAAAGTATTTCCCTTCGCTCGGCGAAATGGCGCAGCTTCCCTCGCCGTTGATATCACATTCGCAAAAAGTCTGCCGTCTTTATAAAAAAATTTTGCGGAATATCGAATCTTGGTGCATAAATAAACACGAATTTAGGTGAAGACTTTTTTATTTTGGTATATATCTCTTCTCTGAAGTTTCACTGCTGCGAGTGATAAAAGGCTTTAAATATGAGAACAATATTATACAAAAGTCGTATGAATGTTATACAGAAAGGTTCAACAAAATATTTTACTTGAAATAAGAAATGTAACATTCGTTAGTGTCATTAATTTAAAAAAATTTAAGATTCGGTATGAATTTGGCGATTAGAATCATACTTTTCGCGATTTTTATATTCTTATGGTTACTAATTCCAATCTTTCCACAATCGGTGAGCCGGTCAACCTAATGGAAAGCAGCTTTTTGATTTGTTTATCACGATTTTCAGTTCACCGGAAACATTTAAATTCATTGTCGGAAATGTGTATTTTTTGGATGAATACAAATGTCTCTCATCTAAAACAAAAATCTTTTTTGGTTGAATTGCAAAATATTACATTTTTTGTTGAAAATTTCACTACTTGTTTGAAAATTCATCTCTCGGATCCAGGTGTTTCCTTTCTAGAAACTATTTTTATGAAAATGTATTTATTTGCTGGGAAATTCGTCTTTAGGTTCAATTCAATTTTTTGACTGGCGATTATTCCTCTTCATTGATCATCCATTTCTTTGAATATTTTTTTGAATATTCGTGTTTTTTTTCTCGTGAAAGTTAATTTTTATGCATAAAAATTCAGCTGTTTTTTGGTATAAAATCGTGCTTTTAAGGTTTCTTGTTGTATTTTTTTCAGCAATTCAATTTTTTAGTGTTAAAATTCATATATTCAGTTGACCATTCATCTTTGGTAGCGAAGTTATCTTTTTTATTTGAAAGCTTAACTATTTGGTTGAAAATTCATGCATTTTCTTGAAAATTCTTCTTACTCTTGTTTCGAATTCAACTATTTTATTGTAGAATTATCATTTTAATTGATCATTCATTTATTGTGTTGAAAATTGAACTTTTATGCTGGAAATTCTTTTTCATACAAAATTAATCCCCCAGATGGAAAATTCATATTTTTGGTTGGAAATTCAACTACTTGATTTAAAATTAAGTTATTTGGTTTGAAATTCACCTCCTCGATCGGAAGGTTTCTTTTCTTTTTGAGACCTATTTAGTTGAAAATTCATATATCTTGTTGGAAATTCGTCCTTTTTCCTTCAATTGAACTATTTGGTTGGGGATTCTTCCTTTTACTCTATAATTCTTTTCTTGGGTTGAAAATTTAACTATGATTTTCCAAATCCTCTTTTTTTAGAAAATTAATCTTTTTGGTTGATAATTCAAGTACTCGTTTACAAATTTATCTATTCGGTTAGAAAATCACCTTTTTGGTCGAGAAGGTATCTTTTCTTGCTGAAAATTAAACTATTTAATTGTAAATATATGTATTTTGTTAGAAATTTGTCTGTTCTTCGTTAATTCCAACTATTTCATTGAAAATCCGACTCTTATGTGTAAAGTTTTTTTTTGTGGAAAATCATTTTTTTGTAAAAAAATTTCCATCTTGTCTAAATGAAGTTGAATTGTTTCGAAGATGTTGAATTGATTTTGAACTTGATGTTGAACTGATCAAGATTGCTAAAATGAGAATCTTTGAATAAAATTGTATAACTTTGACTATTCTATTTAGAATGTATATTTCTCAGTTAAAAATGCAAATATTCCTTGAAAAAAAAACATCGTTTTGGTAGAAAATTTATCTCCTTGGTCGAAACTTTATAGTTGGTTCAAAAATGAACCTTATGGTTCAATATTTATTTTTCGTTGATGGAGATTCGACATTTTAATTGAAAATGTATTGCTTTTTCTGATAAATAAATTTGTTCTCTATAAATTTAAGTATGTATTTACTTGAAGATGTATGCATTAAAAAAAAACTTGATCTTTTTAGTTTTCAACTTTTTGGTTCGAATATTTATTTTTTTGTTTTGGAGATTTAACACTTCATTTTTAAATTTATTGGTGTTGTTGACCATTATTTTTTTTTCTGAAAATAAAAGTATTTGTTTGAAAATGTATGTATCTAGTTGGAAATTCGTTTTTTTCTTCCGAAGTCATCGGTATGGTTGAAAATCAAACTATTTCGTTGAATTTTTTTTCGGTTTATTTCTTTGGTTAAAAATTCAACTTCTTCATCCCTAATTTTTTTCGTGGTTGAAAACTTATTCTTCCATCTCCATTGAAAGTTGAACTATATTGTTTAAAATGAATATTCCTGTTTAAAATATATGTTTTTGGATTGAAACTCCTCTTGTTTATGCTTTAAATGATTCTTTTAAACTAAAAATTGAAGCATCCCATTTTTTCTGGTCTCTCTGTGTCAAAATTGATCTATTTTGTTAACATTTTTGTATTAATTGGTAAGAACTTAATCTTCGTGTTCGGAAATTTATCTTCTTGATGGAAAAGTATTATGTAGTTGAAAATGGATTTATTTTTGAAGATGCAATACTGTTATTCAAAGAGACCGATTTTCGGCTAGATATTGAAAAATAAATCAATATCAAATCTTTTCATTTTTCAGCTCCAAATTCCTGTTCGAGAAAATAGATTGTTAATAATTATTACAGAAAGCATTGAAGATGTGAATCGCGTTTACAGCAGATCGATTAGGTCTTATGTTTGTTACCGGACAACCCTAGACTTCGAAGTTGTGCTTAATATCTTTGTATTTATTATATTTGATAGTAAATTTTTTTTGCGTATTATCTCCCGATACCTTACTCCATCTTATCTAATTTTTGGATGGCCCTTTCTCTCTATTCGCTTACCGAGTAGATCGTTGAAAGTTCGCAGAGTGTTCTGGGAGGTTGAAGAATATTTAAGAGACATTTTAGAAAATTAGGGAGGTTTTTGCATCTTCCTGTTTAAATTTTATGTACTTAATAGTTAACATTATACTTTTATTTTTAGATACAATGCAACAATTTGTAGATCGAAATTCGAGGTAAACAAGAACATCAACGATTTGCGATTAGCCAAGCAACTTTTAAACGAGGGAGAAGAATGGCATTTTAAATATCTTCACCCGATTCCAAAAAAATTCCCATATTCTGTTGGAGGCTGCGCCTATCAACGTGAACCTCTAACTCCCGATTGGGTTCTCGATTACTGGGATCCTTGGGAAAAGGCCTTTTATCCCAAATATTTTGCTAAACGTGAGCAAAGAAAAAAAGAGTATGTTGAATTCTATAAGAAAATGTACGGCGAACCAGAAAAGGAACATCATTAAAAGAACAAGAACAAAACAGAAGCAATTGTTATTTCTTGATGTGTTGAATAAACAGCTTAGGATTTGTTAACATACTTTCTAGAAGCATGTCAACTTGTAAATAAAAACTATCTAAAAATGTAGATTCTCTATTATTTTCTTATTTGTATTCAGGAAATCGTAATTAGGAGGGTGGGTCGAGAAAAAAAAGGGAGAAATAAAAAAGAGCCTAGCACTGAAAAGTTTCATTTTGGGACCCACCCCTATAATCCGTGTAAAATTCGCAGCAGATCGATAAAATCTACATAACATGCCCAATTTTTTTAAATCTTGTAAGGTTTCGAAATTTTCAGTTTTTTTGGGAGAAGATCTCGTTTTTATAAATCTCAAGAAACAAAAATATGGTCAAAAAAACATATTAGAACCTTCAACATTATTTCCATGATAATGGAGGTGATGGAGCATTATTGTTGTTCAAAGATTCAAAAATATTTAATAGATTCTGATACCTAGCTTCCACAAAGGTTCTAAAATACTTATCCAAGGAATTTGATAGATACAGGAACATTTCAAAGATTTCCATTATTTCAAAATAATACAAATAATTTCAAAAAGATTTTGAAGATTTCAATAGTTTTTACCTCGGTTTTCACGGATATTTCAAATATTTCACAGATTTTTAAGATTGGAGAAAAATGTCATCAAGATTTTGATAGATTTCACAGAGGTTTCAAATGAATTAATAAAGATTACGAAGATTTTAAAGATATTTCGAAGACTCGAAATAATTAACGAATGTTCGAAAATATTTTGGAAATTTTTAAGATTTCAGAATTTCTTACTGATTCCAAACGATTTCACAAAGATTATATAGATTCTGAAAGATGTCTGGATGTTTTTAAATATTTCAAAGGTGTAATGAAGATTTTGAGTAAGAAAAATATTACGAAGAATTCACAACGTTTGTGAAGATATCAAAGATTTTGAATCATATCCAAATTTTCGAAAATAATTCAGAAGTTTTAGAGATTTTAAGAAGATTTCATATATTTTAATGATTTCACAAATATTCGACTAAAATTTTAATATTTCCGACAAGGGTTTCAAATATTTTAAAAGATGCAATGAAGATTTCAATAGTTTTTACAAGTTTCCAAATTTTTTTAAAGATTTGGGAAAATCCAATTATGATTCCACAAAGATTGCGAAAATTTCACTAATATTTCAGAGATTCCAAATAATTTCTCAATGTTTCAAAATATTTCAGAGTTTTGAAGGTTTCACAATATTTCAAAATATTTCAAAGATTTTATGAAGATTTCTAAATTTTGAAAGTGCTCACAAAATTTTACGAAGAATTCACAACGTTTGTGGATATATCAAAGATTTAATGAATTTTTGAAGATTTATAAAGGTTTGAAAATATTCCAAAGATTTCAAAATTATTGAAGATTTCATCAAAATTTTCATTTTTCATCTTTATTCCATTCAGGACCCGAGTAATTTAATTGCTGAATTCTTCAATATTTTCTTAAAATCAATCTCGAGTGTAAAAAAAGTTTCTGTATGCACAATCAAATTCAAGAATATTTTTCAAACCATTTAAAAATTAATTTAGTTTTGAAGTGGCATGTAATATAATATGTGAAATGAATTAATAGAATGTATTTTGGAACTGCACGTAGAATCAAGAATATTTTGAACTTCTTTTTGCTCCGCAAAAATACGCAAAATCAAACTTTTTAGTGCTAAGCTGTTTTTAATTTTAACAGTTTTCTTCACCCTTTTATTCAATCATTTGGTAACAACAAACTTTGGAAAAATTCTCAAAACATTCTTGACAATTTCGTGTTTATCAGAATATAATATACATATTTATATGGATTCAACAATGACAGAACAGATGAAAATTTCTATGTTAAAAAAAAATACATTTTTTAATTTTAGCGCCCTTTTTATCGAAATGTCAATATGTGAGTCCATGCTTAAATTTTCTAGTAAAAATCCATTTGATTTTATTTAAAACTAAATCTGACTAATTTTAGGTTTCTGTAGTCAGATTCAATGAATGAATACTAGCGAAAGAAGAAAGAAATGATAAATAAATTACTGCTTGCGCGTGCGCACTATTGGCATAACCTATAAATCAGCTAACCTCAATTTTCACCGAATTTTAGATGGGAACGTTAAGAATCAGTCAAAAACTTATCAATCTTGATGCAAGTAAACATGATGAGATATAGAAAAACATACCTAGACAAAACTTCTTTTTTATTTTGCCTATAAAACACTAAAAACAGCAATTATATTTTTGAAATCGTGATCGTGAAACGATCATTTTCGACCACTTCTCGACAAGGTGGCAGTCGATGATCGAAGCTCGTTCGTCGAAGGAACGGAACAGACGAAGACGACGACAGCCTGAGGAAAATAAAAAAAAAACAGTGTCAGTGTTTCATCGGAATAAAAAAATCGCCCTTTTGTATCAATGATCTGCAGGAATCGAAGATTTAACCTTTAAACGGACCGATTAAGTGTTCTTCATTCTTCCGGGAAGAAATCGTCATCCACCAAAATTAAGAAAAATTTTCATCGACTCTACAACCGGATTCCTTCGCACCTCAAAAACATAGGCAGAATCACGAAATCCTCAAAAATACCAAAAAAATCGATACCTTTCGCATGTTTCTCAAGAAAATTGACCATTTTCTGGGAAAGAATTTGAAACTTGAGGAAACAAGTTTGTTGGTTAAGTTCGGAAGTCAGACGTGGTGTGCCGTCGTCAAAGAGTGAAAGGAAAATCTTCACCAGAAAATCAAGATTTTCGGACGCCGGGAAAGGGTGACAAAATTTCGACGATTTGCATTCTATGAGCTCTAAGGGCCAAGAGGACCCTGGAGAAGACCTCGCTTCCAGGTAACATTTTTTCCGGATTTTGTGTTTTATTTAAAAAAATATTTGGACTTCATGGTCTTTTTTTATTCTAGAATAATATTGAAGGTACATGTTTTGACATTTAAATATCAGAATCTTTCTGTATTTTGATTTCTTCGTCGTTCCCGCGCGTGTCACGGTTCGATTTTGGATGTCAAATTTGGTTTGTTTATGTCGCGTGTTTTCCTTGATAGTTGATTTTACTACGTCTTGTGGTTCTATTTTTAGTTTGGGGGAATACATTTTCTCTGAAGAGATGCGGAAGTTGGAAGAGTTTCAGTTTTTGGATTATTAAAGTTTCTTGTTTTGTTCATAATTTTGAAAATTGGTATTTAAAAAAATAATTATTTCTAATTGTGCAAAGTCATTCGTGAGTTTATTGTGACTGGAGATGATTCTTTTGTGGATGTTTTTGAGAACCTTTCTAGTCTTTGTCTTTTCGTAACTTATATTTCAGTTTATAATTAAGATTTGAAGGTATTTTAATTTTTGGTAATGGCTCTCTAATAAACTCTGAACTAGAAAATGTATTAATAGTCGAAAAACTCTTAGGGTAATTAAAAAAATGTCAGGGTGTCTGCCGTCTACTCACCTGGAAATCCTTGGAATTGCCAAAAAAATTTGAATACCGGATAATGTCAGGGAATTTTTCTAATGTGCTAATTTTTCTTTCATTTGTTATATATAAAAAAAAACCCTGATTTATTGTTCATATAAGTAACTTTCAAAGTAACGGAATAAGGCTTATTTGAAATAAAAATTTTTGTTATCATTTAAATTCGTGTGCTTCAGGAACAAATTCAAGAAATAATTGGTTATCTTTCTAGTAATCATAATTTATTTAGTCAATCGATGATGATTGATATATTTAACAATATCCTTTGTAATAATTTGTGAAAAATTTCTTAATAAGGCATTTTAATTGATTGAATCAAACACAGGATTAATTGTCTGCAATAAAAGATTAATTTACAAAAATATACAAAGAACAGTTAATTCCAACAAAGCAGGCGAATTTTCAACAAAAGAGTTAATTTTCAATGAAATAAATGAATTTTCAAGAAAATAGTCAAACCCTTAACCAAAATATAAGGAATTTGTGATCTTCTTTGTTTAAAAAGAATATTGAAGGTACATATTTTCAACTTCTGATTTTGCAAATCTTCCAGTTGTTAAATTTTTTTTTCATTTTGTCCCGTTTCGATTTCGGATTTAAAATTATATAGGATTCCAATTTAAAGAAAAATTGTATTTATTACAAGTCCATCTATTTCTTAGATTAGAAGATTCTATTGTCTATGTTCAAATGTAGTAATGATTGATATTAAATTTTGTCTAGGGTTGGAGCCGAGAGCCCTTGCAGCGACATGAAGCGAGCTGCTGCAAAAAAATTAATTGGGCGATATTTTTATCAACTCATAGATGGTTGCGGGAATCCGCAATGCGATAATCAAAACTGCGCTTCTAGCGGAAAGGTAAATAAATAAATAATAAATAAGTTATTACGAAGTAACAGAGTTGCTACAGAAGTATGGTTTGAAAATTCCATGAATTTTCACAATTTCCCAGGAATAATATGCAGAAAATTTCAGTTCTATACTTTACCGAGAAATCCCAGTCAATTGCATTCTTCTTTAAGGCATTCTATTGATCGCACACTAATTTTCCAGAAATTTAATACACAATTCTTAATTTCTGCAGATGTAGAGAGCTTTCTAACCATGATTGATTTCTAAACGATTTTTATTAATATCAATACAATGTTTCTCGAAAAACGGAATTTTTTCTACGATATCTAGAGGTTGACCTCTTGACTTTCAAATGTACACTAAATTTCGAGATTTCAAAAAATTTATAGAAGATTTTTACATTTTCAATTATATCAAAATGTTGAAAAATATTTAGAAGATTTGTAGAAGGTTTTTACGATTTTACAAAGATTGTGCAATGATATAAAGTTTCCAAAATATTTCAAAATATTCCAAAGATTTTGATGATTTCAAAGACATAAAAAGATTCCAAGACCTTCAAATTCTTTGAAGTATTTTGCAAAGGTTCTTACGATTTCATGAAGATTGTGCATGGAATAAAGATTCCAAAATATTACATAAATTTGGAAGATTCAAAGACCTAGTTTTCACTAAGTATCCAAAGATTTAAGAAGATTCTTATGATTTTAAGAATTTCACTAAGATTTTGAAGGTTTAAGAAAATTTGTAAAATATTCGACGAAGATTTCAATATAATTCACATATATTTCACAAAAAATTTTAATATTTCTGCAGGTTCGAAAGGTTACTGTAAGTTTTGAAAGATTGCAAGGATAGTTATGAAGATCCCAGAATGTTGCAAAATATTCCATGTATTTTGTAGATTTAAAAAATATTACAAGTCCTAGTTTTTACGAAGGGTTCGAATCTTTCAAAATAAAATACTTGACAACGATTTCAGAAGAATTTAAATATATTTCTCAATGATTTCAAAAATCTCATAAGCTTCCGAAATGTTTCAAAATATTTCAGAAGATTTCAATGATTTATCAAAGCTTACAAAGATTTCAATCCATTTCAAAATGTTTAAAAAAATTCAAAAAAATTTTGCGAAGGTTTTTGAGATTTTATAGAAATTGTACATGGATGTTATGAAGATTCCGGAATGTTTTGACGATTTCAAGATCTAGTTTCCAACAAAGGATTCAGATATTATAAGGGATTCCAATAATTTTAAAGATTTCACAAAGATTTCAAATTATTACAAAATTATTCCAAAGATTTTATAAAATTTTTCACAATATATGATAAATATTGCTAAAATATTTTCAAAGAATTTACATTTATTCCACGAAGATATCGAAAATTTTGAGGTTTCACTATAATTTTGAAATGTGTTAAAAATATTCCAAAATATTTTCGAGATTTTACAAAGGTTTCAAAATTTTCATCAAGATTGCAAGAAGATTATAAAGATTTCGACGATTTTAAGGAATTTGAATGATCTCAAGACCTAGTTTTCACAAAGGATTCGGATATTTCAAGGGATTCTAATAATTTTACAAAGATTTCAAATGATTACAAAATGATTCCAAAGATTTGGTAAAAGTTTTCACAATATTTGATAAATATTGCTAAAATATTTTCAAAGAATTCACATTTATTCCACGAAGATATCGAGGATTTTAAGGTTTCACTATAATTTTGAAAGGTGTTAAAAATATTCCAAAATATTTTCGAGATTTTACGAAGGTTTCAGAAATTTCATCAAGATTGCAAGAAGATTATAAAGATTTCGCCGATTTTAAGGAATTTGAATGATTTCAAGACCTAGTTTTTACAAAGGCTTCAGTGATTTCAAAAGATTTTCATAATTTCAATCATTTCACAAAGATGTCAAAAGATTCCAAAGATTTGATAAAGTTCTTCGGAGATATTTGACAAAGCTTTCACAAAGATTTCGAAGTTTCCAAAAGATTATAAGATGTTCCATAATATTTTAGAAGATTTTAATGACTCCTCAAAGCCTCGAAAGATTAGAATCCATTTCAGAGATTTTAAAGATATCAAAGATTTCGAAATGTTTCAAAATATTACAAGTCTTTCGAAAGGTGGAAATTCTTTATAGTGATTTCAAAATATATGAAATATTTTGTGTAATCTTCAAAGATCCACGGAATTTTCAACTAATTTCAATCATTTATACGGATATTAAAGGTATTCAATTTTCTCACAATATTTGAAAGTATTCCGAGGCGTTTCCGAGATATTTGAAAAAATTCAAGGGTCACAGAAGAATCTGAGGGAATTCATTGAGATTAAATTAAATTCAAAGTTATATTTGAATTTCGTACTCAAATTATTTTGAAGTCTCATGAAATCATCGGCTTTTTTTAAATTCTTTCAATTCAAAAGAAAATAAATGGCATAAATAAAGCACATTGGTTACGGTTCAGATACTGATACAGTCACTTAATCAAATAAATTAGGCTGTTGCAGCCCTGAGAATAATAAATTAAAAACTGAAGAACGTTTACTTTTAATTGTTTCTACAAATAAAAGAATGTTTTTTTGTCTCTTAGGTCACAAACCTCACACCTGATCAAGCAGCGGGCCAGGCGATTCAGCTTTTCGCGCAAGAAGCGAGGCTATGTGATGGCACTCAACCTAGCAAAGTCGCCAGGACAACCCTGGAACCAGGCCCAGCCTCCCTCGCCAAAAGTCTCCCAGTGAAAAGTGTGAATCCCACCTGTTCCGTCGAAGGTACACAAACTTGTCACCCAGAAAAAGCTCCACAGAATTCAAACCAAAATCCAAACTCCACTGAAAATACGCTTACTCCCAATCCTTCCAACAAAAACGCTTCCGGAGACGATAAGTCAAACTCAGGAAAAATGCAGATCGTTGATGAGGTCGTCGATTCCAGCCTTCCCCCAAAACTCGATATTCCGCAGTTCGTCGTTAATTTGAACAGTAACAAAAATCAAAAGACCGAAGCACAAATTAATGAACCCCAGATTGAAATATATTCAAATCTCAACCAAGAGACATCTTATCCTAGATCGAAAAGAAAATCTGAAAGAAATACTAAATTAAATGCAAATTCAACTAAAGAATCGATGAAAAAAGTTAAGAAAAAAACACCTAAAAGAAGGGCTCGTTCAAAATCAAATTTAAGCGAGGATCAAGATGAAAGCGTCGAGATTCAATTTCCACCTAAAAAACGTGCGCGTGCCACAAAAACGAACAGGAATCAAGAAGCTTCGAACTTTGCTCAAATTTTAGAATCTAGTAAAGTTTTTATTCCGAAAAGAAAGTATACGAGAAGGGTTAAGGGAAAAAAGAAAAAATATATTAACAGAAAGACCACACGGAAGCCAACTGAGAGGAAAAAGCGACCCTATCGATGCAGAAATCCCGGAAGTTGCGCAAAACATCGCACGTGGCGATTAGTCCCAAAATTATTGGTCCTAGCACTTTATTTAAGGTATCTCGACGCGAAAAGATGCATAAATTCTGCCTCGACGATCTGAAATTTCAATTATTCCAAATTCATTGAGTTTGACTCTGTGATCATATTCCTGTTCCTATATGTATCCGTCCTATTGTCCAATAAATTGAATAAACCTTTCTCAATGTCCTTGGAGCTTTTTCTTCTGGGTTTCCCACTATAAAAGGGGACAAAATTCAACCCAATTGTTGGATTTTCAACCCAAAAATATGAATTTTCTACCAAAAAGGTAAACTTTATACCGAAAATATTGTCTGTCTTATAAAAAAGATTTAAAAACCGAAAATCAAAAATTAATTTAGAAAAATAAAAATATTCTTTTTTTTTTTAACAAAAGCGACGAATTTACAAGAAAATAGTCATATTTTAAACTTGAAGAAATGAATGCTCAAAGAAAAATATAATAGTGGACATTTTAACGGCAAGATCTTTTATTTTTCAATAAAAAACTGTTCAGTTTAACCAGAAAGACAAATTTTTAATTGCATAGTAAACTTTTCAACCAAAAAAATCTGCCCGCTTCGCGGGCACATTCTCATCGCGCGCGCAGCTCGCTTCGCTCGCAAGTATCAGCGCTCCTAGGGCGCGCGTCCGTAGGATCTCGCGCTTCGCGCTCGA
>WSXT02184866.1:0-35616 GCA_011762715.2 Neuroterus valhalla | reverse complement strand
AAACCCGTACAAGATAAAATAAAAACTTGTACGAGATGAATAGGTGAACCAGTGCGAGAGGAATAGACGAACCAGTAGGAGGTAAGCCAGAACGAGATGGATAGATAAATCGGTACGGAATAAATAGGTAAACCCGTACAAGATAAAATAAAAACTTGTACGAGATGAATAGGTGAACCAGTGCGAGAGGAATAGACGAACCAGTAAGTGGTAAGCCAGTACGAGATGGCTAGATAAACCAGTACATAATAAATAGGTAAACCAGTACAAGAATAAAATAAAAACTAAAATGAGATGAAAACGTAAACTACTACGAGATGAATAGGTAAACGAGTGCGAGAGGAATGGAAGAATCAGTACAAGATTAAGAGGAATGCCAGTACGAGATGAATAGAAAAAGCAGTGATAACAAACAAAAACTACTGAGTTCTAGTTTTTAAGTTTATCAGAAACCTTTTTTGCCTCTGTTTACCTTCTTTTTATTTTCCTTGCGGATTGTTTGATTGAAAAATTATTACATTTAAAAAAATGTATTTCTTACACCTCACTAACTGTCATCTAAACAAATTTTAAATATTACCATGAAGCAAATCAAGAGAAGCATTTTTTTCGGGTTCGCCGGGCAATTTTGGCAGAACTTCAAAAAAATTTTATTAACTTGGGACGATATTTGTCGCAGTTATTTTACAGACAAGGAGTAAAAGAAAAAAATCCTGGTGTATTGAATTTAAAAGAAATTTTAATTCATCCAAGCGCCCTGCTAAACATTTTGAAACAAATATGTTTTATGGAATTAAATTAAATACCAAGTTTTAAATTATCATCTATAAATTAATTTTGTTTGCAAAGAGATGTGAACATTCTTCACTCAATCAAGAATGATTTTTTGAATACGTTAACGGCTGCTTTAATGAGTCTGGTGACACGTGTCTGGCAAGTGAAATTGCTTTATCCGTTTACAGTTCACAGGGGGCGTGATTAAGCGCACAGCACGAAAAGTGCGTGAGGAGCAATTTCAAAGCTGCCTGATACGATGTGTTTAGCTTGACTTCATGAAGACCACAAAATAGATTAAAAAATAATTATTTCTAAAACTAATAAAATAGAGGCTGAATTTATTCGGAGATACTTTTACATCATTCAGACTAGAGGACATTTGAGAAATGCAGAAATTAAAAATGAAATTATGTGAAAAAAAGACCGCCTTCCAATTCCACTGGGACTCGAACCCAGGACCCTTCCTTTGCCGGAGGAATCCTCTGTGGGTTTGAGTTACGAAGGCATCTGGGTTCAAATCCAGCGTATTTGGAAGGAAGGCTTCCTTTTTCCACAGAAATTGAATAGTTCAAATCTCCACTAAAGAAGATGAATTTCTAATCTAAAGGGACGGATTTTAAACATAAGATGTGTATTTCCGACCAAAAAACATTGTTTCAAGAAACTAGTAGAATTTTGAAGGAAAAAATGAAATTTCAATAAAATAATGGACTTTAAGAAGCAAATACGGTAATTTTCACTATCAAGAAAAATTTACAACTGAAGTGTTGAATTTCGAAGCCTTGGAGACGAATTATCTACCAAACAGTCAAATTTCCAACAAATAAACAAAACTTCAAGAAATAAAATTGAAAAATGCTTTTTGTTTAAATGCATTTTCCTAAGTATGCAAGCCAGCATAAAATAATTTGGAAGATAAAAAACGAAGAAGAATGAAGATAATTTTCTTTACATATATTTTTAATGACAATTTTATTATTTGAAAACTAACTCTCTGATCGAAAAGTGATATCTTTAGATGATAAATTGAACTATTTCATAGAAAAATAAACATTTTTCTGAAAAATCCAACAATTTAGTTGAAATTTTCTTCTAAATGCTCATACAAAACCATTCTGAATCAAAATTCGTCTTTTTTTTCAGAAATGCTACTGGTTGGTAACAATCTAATTTGTTATGGGGAAGAGGAGGGGGAGAGTTGAACTCCTCTGGTGGAAAAATCTACTGTTAATAAAATAATTTAACAGTGTAATAGATTTTTGTTTTTTTTTATTAAAAAATTTTTTTGGTTGAAATTTCGTTTTCCTGGTTCGAACATTCATCTCAATTGGTTGAGAATGCTACCATTTAGTAAAGAATTTATCTCTTCTGGTTAGAAATTCAATTATTTTGTTTATTTGGCAGCTTGGTTGAGAGAAGAAGGAAAGAAGAGATTTAATGGACAAAGAGGAAAAATAGTGGAGAGAGTTGAGATTATAAAGGAAAAAGAAAAAAAGAAAGTTGAGAGAAGAAGAGGAAAAGAGAGTTGAGGGGAGGAGAGAAGAAGAGAGTTGTAAAAAAGATAATACGAGGAGGAGATAATTAAGAGAGGAAGAGGAGAAGAGAGTTGCGAAATCAAGAGAAGAAAAGTATGAGGGAGGCAATATGAGAAGCGAAGAACAGAAGAAGAGAGTTAAGGGAAGAAGATAAGGAGAGAGATAAGAGAAGAAGGGCAAAAGAGAGTTGAGAGAAGAAGAGGGAAAGAGTGGTAAGGGGAAAAAAGGAGAAAAAAAAGAGAGTTGAGGGCAGGAGAGAAGAAGAGAATTTTAAGAAGGATAATATGAGGAGGAGAGAATTAAGAGAGTAAGAGGAGAGACGAGCTAAGAAATTGAGAGCAGAGAAGTATAAGGAAGTTAAGAGGAGAAGCGGAGAACAGAAGAAGAGAGCTAAGGGAAGGAAAAAAGACAGCGAAGAGAATAAGGGGAGAAAGGAGTTGAGAGAAGGAGAGAAGAAGGGGGAAAGAATAGGAGGGAATAGGACAGAGAGAGAAGAGGGTTAAGAGAATAATAGAAGAAGGGAAGGAGATAGGTAAGGAAAGAAAGGAAGAAGAGGAAAAGAGAGTTCAGGTGAGAAGAAAAGAAAAGAGCTAAGAGAGGAAAAGGAGATGGAGAGAAGAGAAAAGGAGGAGGGAAGAAGAGAGGAAGAATGTTAAGGGAAGAAGAAAAGGAGAGAGTTAAGAGAAGAAGGGCAAAAGAGAGTTGAGAGAAGGAAGGTAGGAGAGAAGAAGGAGTCAAGGGGAGAAAAGAAGAATGAAAGAGAGCTGAGGGCAGGAGAGAAGAAAAGAGTTTTAAAAAAAGTTAAACGGAGGGTGAGAGAATTAAGAGACGAAGAGGAGAAGCGGGTTAAGAAATTAAGAGAAGAAAAATATAAGGAGGTGGAGAGGAGAAAAGAGAGAGAGGGCGGGTTGAGAGGATAATAGAAGAAGGGAAGAAGATAGGTACAAGAAGAAAGGTAGATGAGGAAAAGAGAGTTCAGGCAAGAAGAAAAGAAGAAAGTTAAGAGAGGAAAAGGAGAAGAAGAGAAGAGAATCACGAAATCGAAATAAGAAGAGGAGAAGAGAGTTACGGGAAAGAGAAAAATAAGGTTGGGAAAAGGAGATGTGGACAAGAGATTTAGGTGAATATGAGAAGAAGAAAAGAATAGAAGAAGAGAGTAAGAAAAGAAGAGAAGGAGAGAGATAAGGAAAGAAGAGAGCAGAATAAGAGCAGATGTCAAGAAGAATATTGAAGGGAGGAAGAGGGATAAGAGAAGAACAGAAGAATAGAGAAAGAGAGTGAAGATAAGGAGAGAGTTAGGAAAAAGAAGAGAAGAGGACGAAAAGAGAGTTAGAAGAAAAAGAGAAGAGAGTTTAGGAATGGAGAGGAGGAGAGGAGAAGAGAGTTAAGAAAATACGAGAAGAAGAGAAGAATAGAATAAGAGAGTTGAGGAGTTAAGAGACAAAGAGAAGAAGAGAGCTAAGAAAAGAAGAGAAGGAAAAAAATAAGAGAAGAAGAGAAAGAAATCAGAAAATAAGAGAAGATGACGAGAAGAATGTCGAGAGAGGAAGAGAGATAAGAGAAGTACAGAAGAATAGAGAAAGAGAAGAAGAGAGTGAAGAGAAAGGGATAGTGAGGGAAAGAAGAGAAGAGGACGAAAAGAGAGTTAAGATAAGAAAAGGAGAAGAGAGTTTAGTAATGAAGAGGAGGAGAGGAGAAGAGAGTTTCAATTAAGAAAATACGAGAAGAATAGAAGAGAGATGTTTACGAAACATAAGAAATATTCACAATTCCGCACACGATTGGAACCTGAAACGACTCCTTTTACTTATAAATTCTACAATGATAGGAACGTCACCAAAAGTAGGCAGATTTTGGGGTTTATTTTTTGATGGGGCTGAATCACATATTCTATCCAGAGAGGCCGCAATCAGATAGAAGACATGAGTGTTTTAAATGCCGCTTATTTCTTGAGTACATAATTTCCTGAGTGTGACTATAGAGCCTGATAACCGGGAACCACATCCTCTGGCTCAAGAGACGGCTCTTCGTCATCCACATCGCATGCCAGTCCATCGGTGACGACGATACGATTAACAATATTTTTTCGCGTTCGTTCGATTCCTCCGCGAAATCTACAGTTCTTATCATTTACTCCGTGACCCTTGTGCGTCGACAGTTTTTAAAGCAAACATAAACATCCACACAAAAAATGTCTCAGTACACAGAGAAAGAGTCGGATCATTTTTGCTGTTGCTCAATTGTTGTGTTCTCGAAATCTTGATCAGCAAATCCTAACCTGATTATCCCAATCTGACGATCCCAATGTGGTTTGGGACGAATTAAAAAAGGCATATCTCGATTGGCTAGGAGAAAGAATACGTCTGGGAAAATTTAGGAAAGGTTGAGAATTGCCTAAATTGGAAACGAGCCTTATCATGAAAATAGTCTTCCCATCCAGAGTCTGCTCGGCGCCGGATGTGATAACAGAAAGTGTTGTGGCTGTCATGATAAATAATTTTACATGCAAGTTTTCCTCGTAAAAATCGAAGTGTCAAAAAATCCACACAAAGATCCTGAAAACATGTGTTGAGATTTGTATTGGATAGTGTAATGGACACTTGAGTGATATCATCAATGAATAAGTGAAGTTTGTGTAGTGATAAAAATGATTTTCGAATAGAGGAAAAGATGATAAGAAAACAAGCGGATGGATGGGTTGAATACGCTTGAAATGATAGAAGTCAAACAAGTGCCAACTAATGTTTAACTTTATATGAGAAGCTGCAAATTTTTATCATTTTTTTATATTTTTTTTATTTTTATCTATTATCTTACGATCAATTCACCTTCTTCTTTGGCCAGTCCTCGAATGTTGGTTTTACTACTCTGTTGATAAAAAGCTTCATGAACAAAAGTGAATTTTAAGATTGGCTCCACTGTAAGAATTTTGCAAATCTGAGGAGCCCTTTGAAAACTATGTCAAGTTTTATAGTACGGACAAGTTACCGACATCACGAGCGTTCCACAGCTCAAGTGGTTCGTGTCCGTACTAGGATTCTGTGACGTTCTTTAGTAAATAACTTCAAAGTTATTCACTATATTCATGAAGTATGTCATTGTCATTTTTTTAATGTGATCTCGTGTTTTTCCGCTGTGTAATGTAGTATATATATATATATGACGTTATGAAAAAATTAACGTAGATTACCACGGACACAAACCACAAAAGCTGTGAAAAGTTCTTGATGTCGGCAAAAGAGATCTTCAATTGAAAATAGGGAGATGACACTATTTTTGCATTGGATTGAGTTCTTCCTTATTAAAGCGTATAAATTTTTTAGGATACGTTTTCCTCTCGAGTAAAAATTATTTTTTTTCGAAAAATGTTCTGATATTCTTATTCTTTTGGGGAACTGATAGTTTTTACTTGAAAAATCAACTATTATAATTTTTATCACGCGTGAATCTTTTTTGGGGTAAAACTCAACTACTTGGTTTTAGGTTTAACTACATTATTAAAAATTCATTTTATTGATTGAAAATTCAACTGTTGTTTTAGTTTGAAAATGTTGAACAATTACTTCCATTGGTAGAAGATTGAACTATTTCGTTAAAAACTCGTCCTATCTCAGCAGAAAATCAGTCTTCTTGAATAGGAACTTCTTTTCGGTTGAAAATTCAACAATTTTTTTGACATTTCTTTCCTCTCTTGATTGAGAAATCCTCCCTGATTGGGCTTTGACTGTTTTGTGAAAAATTCGTTTTTAATCATTTTTTTCGCTAGCAATTTTTCAAAATTATCTTGTTCGGTTAAAAATCCGAATATTTGTTTAATGTATATCTCCTTTGTTGAAAAAACTGTTTCTGATTTTGAGTTAGAATATTTTTCGATTGAAAATTAAACTCGCACGTAAATCTTAGGAGGAGAGGGGAAGGGGTCGAAAAATTGTCAAAAAAAAACATGCCTTAGTCTTTGAAGAGCCCCTTATTGAAAAATTTTAACAGATGAATTTTTATTTCAAACGGTGGGTTGACAACTCGTGAAGTATGGTGTCCACTTTTGTTGAATTGTCCTGAAGTATCTTCAATTATCTTGGAGGACGTGAAATATCCTGAAGAACATTGTAATATTCCGAAGTATCTCAAAGTATCCTGAAGTATTTCAAAATTTCATGAAATCTCTTAAAATATACTTAAGTATTTTGAAGTATGTAAGAATATCCTGAAGTATATTGAAATCTTCTGAAGTTCCTTATGATATCTTCAAGTACCCTGAAGTACTTCAGAATATCTTCATAAATTGTAAAGTATGTAAATTATCTTGAAGAATGTGAAATATCCTAAAGTAAGTGAAGTATCTTGAAGTATGTGAATTATTTCGGAATATATTTGAATATCCTAGAAAATCTTGAATCATTTATGAATATTTAGAAATTCGTGCAGTATCATGGAATCTTTAAAATATCCTGAAGTATCTTGAAATATCATGGAGTATCTTGAAATATCATGAAGTATCTTGGAATATCCTGAAGTATTTTGACATATCATGCAATACTTTGAAATATTCCGAAGTATTTTGAAGTATGTGAAATATCCTGGAGTATGTGGAGTATCTTCAAGCATGTGAATAATTGTGAAGTTCATTAAAATATTCATAAGTACCTTGAAATTTTTTGAAATATCCCGAGGTACCTTTAAATATTTTGAAGTATGAGAAAGATTCAAAAGTTCTACGAAAAATCATGAAGTATCTTGGAATATTCTGGAGAACTTTAAAATATCTTGAAGTATCTTGTAGTATCACAAAGTTTCTTAAAAAATCTCCAAGTATTTTGGAGTAGGTCGAATGTCCTGAAGTATATGAAGAATCTTAAAGATTGTAGATTACCCCAAAGTACATCAAAATATACCAAATGACCTCGAATTATCTTGGAATATCCCTAAGTATTTTGACATATCATAAAGTATCTTGAAGTACGTGGAACATCCTCAAGTATGTAAATTATGCTGAAAATACATTGAGTTGTACTAAAGTACCTTGCAATTTCTCGAACAGTGTGAAATATGCTAAAGTATCTTGAAATACTATGAAAGTACGTGAAACGTCCTGAAATATGTGACGAATTTTGAAGTGTGTAGATTATCTCAAAGTTCATCAAAATATACCGAATGACCTTGAAGTATCTCGGAGTATGTGATGTTTCTGGAAGTATAAGAATCATCCTGAAGAATTTTGAGATATTCTAGTGTACGTTGCAATATCTCGAATTATCCTGAAGTACCTCCGAACATTTCAGAATTTGCTGAAGTATTTCGCAACATCATGAAGTACCTAGAAATATCTTCAAATATCTTGAAATCCGTGATATATCCTGAAGCATGTAAAATGTTTTGAAGCATGTGAAATACCCTGAAGTAACTGAAAATATGATAAAGTATCATGACATTTTCTAAAGTATTTTGGTAAATCATCAAGTTTCTTGAAGTACGGGAAATGTCTTGGAGTATGTGAAGAATCTTGAAGATTGTAGATTATCCTAATGTATACAAAAATATACCGAATGACCTTGAAATATCTTGAAATATCCTGAAGTTTCTTAAAATATATTGAAATATCCTGACTTATCTTGAATTATCATAGTATCTTGAATTAACCTGAAGTATCTTGAAATATTCCCAAGCATCTTGGAGAATATGAAATGTTTTTAAGTATTGGAAGTATCTTGGAGCATGTGAAATATTCTGGAATAACTGAAGATGTAATGAAGTATCTTGACATTTTCTTACGTATTGAGAATCGTGAAGTATGTATATTATCCTTAAGTCCACTAAATATACCGAATGACCTTGAAATATTTTGAATAATCATGGAGTATCTTAAAAGAATCTGATTTATTTTGAAATTTTTCCAAGTATATTGGATCACATGTAATGTCCTGAAGTATTTGAAGTATTTTAAAGTTTGGAAGTATCCTGAAGTACATTGCAATATTCTGAATCACCTTGAAATATATTGAAATATCATGGATTATCTTAAAATATCATGAAGTATTTGTAGTATCTTGAGGTATATGGAATACCCTTAATCATCTTGACCTTGAAATATCTCGAAATATCCTGACTCATCTTGAATTCTGATGGAGTATCTCGAAATAATCTGAAGTATCTTGAAGTATCCCCAAGCATCTTGGAGTACATGAAATGTCCTCAAGTATTTGAAGTATCTTGAAGTTAGAGATTATCTCAAAGTACATTCAAATGTTCTGAATGACCTTAAAATATCTTGAAATATCATGAAGTATTTGAAATATCCTAAGGTATATGAAATACCCTAAATTATCTTGACCTCCAAATATCTCGAAATATCATAGATTTTATTGAAATTCCACGAAGATTGGAAATATCTTGAGGTATCTTGAATACCCTTAATTATTTTGATCTTAAAATATCTTGAAATATGATAGATTTATTGAAATATCACGAAGTATTCGAAATATCTTGAGGTACCTGAAATACCCTCAATTATCTTGACCTTGAAATATCATAGATTATCTTGGAATATAACGAAGTATTGGTAATATCTTGTGTTAACTGAAATATTGTAAATTATCTTGACCTTCAAATATCTTGAAATATCATGGATTACATTGAAATTTTGCGAAGCATTAGGAATATATTGAGCTATCTTAAATACCCTTAATTATTTTGACCTTGATATACCATCGATTATATTGAAATATCACGGAGTATTGGAAATATTTCGAGGTATCCAAAATACCCTTGATTATCTCGACCTTGAAATATCCTGAAAGACCCTAAATTATCTTGACCTTAAAATATCTTGAAATATCCTGAGTTACATTGAATGATCATGGATTTTCTTGAAATATCATGAAGTATTTGAAATATCTCAAAGTATCTGAAGTACCCGGAATTATCTTGAATCATCTTGAAGTCAGAAGTAGGCGTACACTTTGCCCTCGAGTTGTCAACCCCTCGGTTCTAAAAAAAGTATTTCTTTTAGTTTCGTGTTGAATGAAAGATATCAAGAAAGGTAATGGAAATTGTGCCGAAGAATTGTATAATAAATCGCGAGTGGTATTCATGATTGCACGAGGAAGCAAATACCTTGACGACCAATTAGCTTCTAATCACGCTCGCGTAATTAATATCTTGTACTCATGGACAAGAAGATGAGCTGTCGAAGAGTATGGAACTCGATAGTTCGTCGGAAAAAGAAAAAAAGGTTGAATTCAAGTGGAACGGATGATGAATCTCAAGAAAGTGGTTGTGAGTTTGCAAATTATAAAAATTATCCAAAATTTTGAAGAAAAACGCAGTGGGACCAGTTGTCGGCCACTTATCAATGATAGGTCACTAATCAATGATCGGACAAAAAAAATGACATTTGGAAGTTATGTTTTAGTACTACGCTTCTATCGCCGGCATATTGGAATCATTGGAATTATGAGGAAAAAAAATATTCTTCAAACTTTAATAGATGGCACAAGCAATTGATTTCATGAATTGCCTGGCTGACCTAAGGTGACACAACTGGTCGACCTAAAGATTTTTGTGGCCGGATATAGGTTAGTTATGTATTTTTCCCCAAAAATATGTGTTTTTTAAACTTAAAGACTGGTTTTCTAGGGGGAAATCATGTATTTTTTTAGAATCAACTATTCTTCTAGAAAATTTTATGAAATATGGAGTTTATCAAAAGTGGCCGACTACTGATTCCACTACCCTACATTGCTTTTTAATATTAAACTTTTGGTCAAATTTGATGCCATTCTTCATTATAGAATATTTTATTATTTGAATTGTTTATGCTTCGCTTCTATGTACATACATTCTTTGCTTTTCCTTTCTTACCGTACTTATGCTTCAAAATTTTTTCAACTGATGAATCATAACGAACTGCATAATGTTTATTTTGTAAACAATTTCATCTGCTCTCATCTGTGGATAACAAGGACTTTTGCCGGTGTGCCCTGACCCAACTATCATATTTGAGGAAATATTGAAGAAATTTTCCTTCAGACACAAAACCAGCGAAAATTTACAATTTATGAGCTTGTCTCGGAGATTTCCTGGTCATCGAAAAATTATTGAAGAGTAAGCTTTTTATGGATCGTTACAACTGACTCCGTGAAGATGGCGTGGCCGACATTTTTTCCACGATAGAAGATCTCTTATTCTTTTCTCCTCTAATTTCTGTTTCTCTCCTCTCATCTTCTCTTTTCTTTCTTCTCCTCTTATTCTCCTAATTCCCTACTTCTCTTCTACCCTCAACCCTCTCCTTCTCTTCTTCTTTTTTCATTCCCTTTACTCTCTTCTTCTCTTCTTCACTAAACCCTCATCTTCTCTTCTTCTTTTCTTATGTTCTTCTTCTGAATCTGTTCTTTACTCCTCCTCTTACTCTCTTCTTCCCCCTTCCTCTCAGCTCTCTTTTTCTCTTAACTCTCTTCTTATCTTAAATCCCTTCTTCTTCTCTTATTTTACACCTCTTCTCGTCATCTTCTCTTCTTCTCTTAACTCTCTTCTTCTTTTCAACTCTCTTCTCCATTAAAGCTCTCTCCTTCTCTGGACACTTCTTCTTTTCTCTTCTCAACTCCTTATCTTCTCTCCTTCTCTAAATATGCTTCTTCTCTTCTTTTCTAAACTCCCTTCTTCTCTTCTTCTTTTACATCTCTTCTTCTCATCTTCTCTTCTTCTCTCAACTCTCTTCTTCTATCAAGTTTCTTCTCCTCTTAACTCTCTTTTCTCCTGCACCCTCTTCTTTCCTGCGCCCTCTTCGCCTCTTCTTTTCTCCTTCTTTGACCTCTCTCCGGCTCTCCTTATTCCTCAGAACTCTCTTCTTCTCTTCTCCTCTTTTCAACTCACTCCTTCTTTCCTGTTCGCCTCCTTTCAACTCTCTTCTTCTCCTTTTTCTCAACTCTCTTATTCTCCTCTTCTCTTTTTCTTCTATTCTATTTTCTCTCAACATTCATCTTCTCGCCTTCATTTACATCTCTCCCTCTCATCTTCTGTTCTTCTCTTAACTCCCTTATCTTCCTAACTCCCTTCTTCTCTTCAACTCTTAATCTTCCCTGAATCCTCTTCTTCTTTACCCTTCTAAACTTTTTTTCTTCTTCTCTTTACTCTCTCTTTCTCTTGTTTTCTTCTCCTCTTAACTTTCTTCTACTCTTCTTCTACTAATTCCCTTCTCCCAAATCCTTCTTACTCTCTTCTTCCTTTTTCTCTTGACTCCCTTCTTCTCTTCCTATCTCAACTATCTTCTTCTCAAAACCTTCTACTACTTTCCACTTCTTAATTTCCTTCTCCTCTCGACTCTCTCCTTACCTTCCTTTCATAACTTCCTTTTTCTCTTCCTCTCTTATATCTCTCCTTCTCATCTTCTCTTTTTATGTTTACTCTTTTCTTCTATTAGGTCTCTTCTTTTCTGAATTCTCTTCTTCTGCTCTCCTCCGTTTAACACTTGTCTCCCCGTTTTTTCTCAACTCTCTTCTTCTCTTTTCTCTTTTTATGTCAACGCTCTCCTTCGCCCTTCTCTCAACTCCCTTCTCTTCTTCTCTTCTTTCCTTAACGTTCTTCTCTTCTTCTGTTACATCTCTCCGTATCATCTTCACTCCTTCTCTTAAGTCTCATCTCCTCTTGACTCTATTCTTCTCTTCAACTCGCTTCTCCTCTTCAAATCTCTTCTTCTCTTTAACTTTCTTCTTCTCTTCAACTCTCTCCATATCTGAAAAACCTCTTCTTCTTAACTTCATATCTTTTTTCTTTTCTCAACTCTCTTCTTCTCTTTACTCTCTCTTTCTATTGTTCTCTTCTTCTCCTAACCTTCTCGTTTTCATCTTCTCCTTACTCCCTCCTTCTATATCTTCTCTTAACTCTTTTTTTTCTACTTTCTTAACCGTCCTCTTTTCTCATTCTCTTTTATCTCTTTTCTTTTCCCTAATTATCTTTGTTTTTTCTCTAAACTCTCTTCTTCTCTTTTTTTTAACTCTCTTCTTCCCTCCTATCCTGAAGTCTGTTCTCATCTTATCCTCATTTCCGCTTCTTCTCGTTACTCTCTCCTTTTCTTTATCCTCTGCTTTGCTTAACTTTCACCTCCTTTCCTTCCTCTAAACTCTTTTCTTCTCTTATTTTCTTATTCTCTAAACTCTCTTCTTCCCTTTTTTCTAAATCTCTTTCTCACTTTTTCTCCTTTCCTCTTAGATCTCTCCTGCTCTTTTCATCTCAACTCTCTTCTGTTGTTCTTTCTCTTAATTCCCTTTTTGCCTTTTTTATGTTAACTCTGCTCTTCTCTCAACTTTCTTCTTCTCTTCTCCCTCCAAGTCTCGTCTTCTCTGCTTTCCTTCTCTCCTCTCCCCTTCTCTTCTACTTTTGTATTTTCAGCAGGAAATGACTATTCCTTTTCAAAGAAAATTCATTTTCTTGTCCTAAAATATATTCTTCATAAGTTATGATTCAACAACTTCGTGGGAAATTTATGTGTTTCATGAAGAATTTGCTTTTCTTTCAGAACATTATTGTTTCCGGTGGTAAATTATGTATTTGCTTGAGAATTTTTCCTTTCGGGTAGAAAATTAATCATGTTTGCTGCAAGTTCATCTTATTGGTTGATGATTTGACTTTTTTGTTTCAAATCTTCTTTTTTCTTCAAATTCAACTGCTTGCAAATCGGTTCTCGTCTCTCGTTTGGAATTCATTTTTCGACTTTAAAATAAAATGATTTCGTTCAAAGTGTTACATCTTTTGGTTGAATTTGAATCTAATTTGTTTGGAAATTTGCCCATTTTGTGTAAAATACATCTTTGTGGATTTAAAATTGAACAATATGGTTGTAAATACGACAATGTTGTTAAAAATGATTATTTTGTTCATCAAAAATAGCCTACTCAAAAACATAATTCATTCAAATAAATAATAAATCGCAAATCATAGACTTTCAACAAAGTAGTTCTACTTTTAACAATAAAAAATAACCAACTACGAACGGAAAGAGTTTCTTAGTTAAAGTGATGAAAGTGGAAGAATAATTTGTTACTTTACAAGCAATCATAAGGAAAACTAATTTATTGAATCATATGTACGTGACATGGATGTTTGTTTTTGAAATATGTTCAGAAAAAAACAAATTATTTATCAACTTCCATCAGATTAGCTAGAAACCTTTCTTTGACCACATTTTGTTTATATTTTGTTCAAATTCAGTAAGGGATCGCTGCCAATCCTCATGAAACCAATTTGATTTACCTAATTGTTTATAACAGATCCAACAGGTTTTAAATATTTGCGTTGCTATAAGTCATCTTTTTCAATAGTCGCAAAATGTTTTCTATGAATCTGCAGATAATTCCAATAATTTTACAAAATCCGGTATTCTTCAAAAGTCAACATCTCTATTTCCTTTATTTTGTTATTGACTAAACGGAAAATTGAATTATTTTTGCAAACCAGCCATGCGAGTTTGCTGTGAAATCTTATAAGCTTCTATTAAGCAGGAAAAGCGTTCAAATCAGATCCACAGCCTTCCTTAGATCTTGAAGTCGTAAAATTGGACCACCAATTTTTTCAAATTACTAGGTTGGATTCATCCTTACTGGATAATTCACCATTGGCCTATGCTTAGCTTAAGTCCGAGACCCAATAAAACCATCAGTGGCGCGAGATTGACAAGACTAACAGCCAAGACTTTCCAAGGATGTCAAAAACATTAGCAATAATTGGCTGCTATGATTAGGCTAACATGAATGATTATTAGCCTAATCGTATTCAACTGCACTCGTGGGTTTCCTACTATTCACTGTCCACATGGGAAACTGACGGGGTCAATATTCGGAAGGAAGCTGAATGGCTCAAACAGTGACGTGTCGCCAGTTGCAGCTAGTAAGTGGCACTCAAGGGTCGGTGGCAGCCAAAGGTTAGTAGCAGTCAAAGGTTAGTGTCAGACAAGAGCCAGTAGTAGCCACAACAGCAGTGGCAAAGACAAGGAGTGCAATGGCTGCATTCTGGTCAACTAAGTCCAGAATATGAATATGTGCCCCTCATTTTTCCCAAGCTCAAAATTTTTGGCTCTCCGTAGTCCTGAGCTTCCTTGGCCTACTACTGATCTCATAAACCTATGTGCAAGTCAACTCTCGGAGCATTTTATTATTCCCGTTCAGGAAGTGAAAGAACTATGTACCAATTGAAAGAAGCTATCCCAAGGGTTTGAATTCAAGCTCTGGTAACCGAAGCAGAGAAGCAAGGGGTCACATTACGCATGGGTACCGTGTCACATTCGCAACCATTGTCTTCTTGTGTTACTAAAGTACGAAGAGCCTGTGCGTGCCTGCTCTACGGAAGGGAAGGTGGTGACGATATTGTGGAACACGATATCCGTCTCTAGCCAATAACAACGCAATGGCACTGGAAACCGAGTCCCCGGCTTTATAAACCCACACAAGTGGAGAAGTTTAATTCAACTCTTTGTATTTCGCAACAGAACTAGAAAATTCGCTTCCATTCTGGATGCAGGGCTCACCAGAACGCAAACAGAGGAAAATGAATAGTAATCTTGACCATCAAGAGTGTTGGATCGACTGTATTCGAGGTTCAACTATGAGACAGCCTGCTATATGGTGCGGAGTACTTACTATCTAGTGTCAAAATTTGAAGGTTAGCTCCACTATCCCAGAGTGTCTCCTTCTAACCTTACAACTGTCAGTTTCATGAGGCCTTAAGGCGTCTACATTGAGTGGAATAGATACTTACTCATATTTCCGATCCTACTTACTGCAGAAAAACTTTACTGTACAAAACACTTTGCAAGTAACAAGTCATTTCACAATTATCGAACGTAATAACAGTAGTAACTTAACTCCACAAAGATAGGGTTACCAGATGAGTCGACCGAAAAATCAGGACAATTTATGTTTTAAAATCTAGTGTATGTTGAATCTAAAGGACCTGTTTCACTAACGATCTTTGTAAACAAAATCGGGATACAATACAGCATAGCAATTTACCTTGCAGGGGCGTTTTCGAGACCGAAAGGCATTCGATCAAACTCATAGTGCCCATAAGAGTTTTCTTAAATATAGCTACTCTCGTTCGTAGTTACCATGACGTAAAATGTGAACTAAATAAGAATACATTCCAGTTGATCATTGCAAAATTGGAGTTCCAATTTGACAACACTCAGAATATAATAAAGAAGGGTTATATAAGCGCGTCCTTTGTAGAAAATAGCAGAGAACCACATTCGGGCATGCTTCTTCCTCTTCTTCTTTATCTTCTATGTTATCCCAGGAAAACAATTATTCAACAAAATACCATAATTTATAATAAAATTGATGAATTTTGTAGCACGTTGTCAATGTGGTGTGCTGCGATTTGTTGTTTGTGCAGACCCTATAGAGACATTCTAGATCAGTCTACAAAGCTTGATTAACAATCAAACTAGGGCATGCATATTCGCACCCAACATATCCTAGTATTGTGAGAATCGAGATAAATGGACCTACGAGTTAGGGTCCCTCGTGCAAGGATGCAAGAGAATTTATAGTCTGGCTGGTCTCTAAATGCCTACGCATACTCTGACGCGTTTCCGCATTTCGGGGTTTTATCTACACCCTCGATAATGGCAGAGATTCTCAGTGAGGCAAAAGCATAAATGACGAAATGACTGTATAATTTCAACTAAATTTTATCTTCTAGAGACTAAGAAATAGATTTATAAATCCAGTTAAGAATTATATATTGCTCAAGATGTTCTAGCACGCGGACGTTATGTTAGGATTACGTCTTCGCACGGAACAGCTTCACCAAATTCATCTTTGCATGTGTATTAATATGTTAAACCTGAGTAGTTGTTTATTATACTTGGGAATAATTTTTATTTTAAGGTTACTTCCTTAGATTCAGGGAATGTATTGATGTGTAAAGTTATAAAGGATATCTGTGATTATTTCGAGTGATCCAAAATTAAAACCTCATGAGCTGTTTTGAATCCAGTTGAAAATTCCATGCTGCTCAAAATGTTCTAGCTTCCCTCCATAGATATTCCTAAAGTCACATTAGATTCTCACAATAATGTGCGTGTTTGTTCTTCGAGTTTGACATATTTGTTCTGGTTCAGCTTGACGCGTAAGATATGCTATGAAAACACCTGTCCATGTTTCTATAAAACAAATTCAATCATGAACACAAGGATATTCTTTGTTGTTGCAAGTTGTTCCATATTGACGTCCAAGCTATTGACACAAGGGTTATCAGGATCCTATAGATAAATTCGCTCTGATGTTCTATAATAATATGGACGCCTCAGCCAGCTAGAAAAAGTAATGCCGTTGTTGTCTAGAATTTTAGTAACAACATGGTCACGTGGCATTTGCAAATAACACGGCTGCTGGAAAATATGGCCATTTCGCTCGTATGCATTTCGGTTTGAAGCGTGCACCAAGGCCCCTTAAGAAACGCAGCTGAACGAGAAGTTGTTTTGGCCAAAATGATGAGTTACGTCCTTACGAAATAAAACTGAGAATCGACCAGCATCAGTTCAAGTTTTTCAAGGCCTTCTTAGCAAATGTGCTCCCCTTTTCCCTTATTCCATTTGAATCTCCAGAGCCGTCATAGGAAAAGACTGAAGCACGTTATGTTTTCCCTTACTTACGAGTGTACAATATGTGCACATTTAAATTTCAACCTGTACAGTTCAGACGGTGAAACTGGTTGATGAGTGCATATGGTCTTAACGTTATCTCATAACAAAGTTCTTACTTTATTTCAAACAGATTAGGAAGGCGAAGCCTACATAATTTAGATCTTCGCATTGTGCATCTCTGCTCGATTTATTACGCGTAAGGTCTTTGGAATGATACTCATTTACAATTTATTCATCATCTTAACTGGAACAAGTGGAAAGAATAAAGTGTATTTTGTGTAAGGAAAAGGTATTGACGAAAAATCAATTCTGATTATATCCTATAAGGATACAGTGTATTGTACAACAAGTACCTGTGGCAAATTATGGAAAATTTTCAAAAGTTGTCACAAACGCAGATACCACTAACGTTCGGACCACTAAGTTTGTTTTGTGAGATTGTCACAATTTACGGAAAAGGAGTTATTCCAGTGCTCTTTCAGGCATTGAAATAAGACTCGGTAAACAAGAATCGCAGCGAATGTTACAAAATCAATAATTCATGGTTCTACATTGGTTTTTGATTGATGTTGTCTTATTAGGCAACAAGAGACCTGGGATCTGAAGTAATACTTGCGAAAATGTTGCCTGAGAGAATAGCGTTGTACTTTTCATGGTGCTTGTATTTTGAGCCATTAAGGAACTTCATCCTGCTCAAGATGTCGGGGGCAGTCCGATAAAAGTTACTCTCTACTAGCAGGACGGCGGGAAGGAATCACCGGTCATGACAAGGGCCGAGGAGGAACTAACTGCCGAAGAAAAGCGAGCATCAGTCCTGCCCTGGGTGGGAGAACCCGTGAACGCCGGCCTCCCTACTCCCACCGGTTGATACATAGAGAACTCAAAACAAGAGGGTACCTGTGAAGGACAAAAAACACCGCGAAACCGCAGCTGCAAATCGAATCTAAACTCGACTTTGATGGAAGCCAGCAGCAGCAGATAAACTGTGAATAAGGTGTTTTAGCGGCCTTCCCATAAATAGTGCTGCAACCTCGGGTTTATGGAAAAACATCCAGGGTTGTTTTTCGAGTGTACCATATTTCTCCTAGTTTAAGTTGATACGTGATAATTGCTTCCAAACCATTAAGATATGGACTTTCCTAAGCTTTGCTAAAGTTCATTTTGTTCATAGAAGGGGGGCGTCTTAGCCTCAATTAGCCAAGAAGTATTACCTTAGTTTCGTAGACTTCCAGCAACAACACGTTCACCTGGTTCTATAACAGAAACAGGCCTTCTTCCTCTATAAATCTCATTAGAAGCTTGGGACGGTCCTGCTAGTGAATTTCACCTAGATTCTTTCAGCATTGCACGAAATTTTGTAGAAGAAATAGGGATTCATAAATTTTATGTATGTCTTTTGTGTATTTTGTGTGCAAGTCTTCTGATCAGATTGACTTATGTACTCAGCTACGTGTGATGACACACTTTCGTATATTAGGTTGAGCACACTAAGAATTCGAAGGTTGTATATCTCAGACCTTATGAGTTCTAAGCTCTACTAAATTCCTAAATTCGTTACGCAATTAAGGCTATAGCTGAAATGAAATTTTTTGAATCGACACTGCTTGGAGTCATCATTTTTCATTTTTGCATCTGAAAGAGATCTTAGGATCCAAAAATATTGTCATGCCTCTCATAAACAAAACATTGGAAAATTAGGAGTTTTGATCACAACTCTTGCAAGAATCAAAAACTTTTCAGCTTTTCGTTAAGAATAAATTTTTCTAAAGCGTGGCCAAACAAAGAAATACATCAAAATGATGGAAAACAGCACATTTGAAACAATATGTATCAAATGAGTAGGGAGATTTGGATCTATTTCAGTAAAAAGAGCAAAGAAAAAGTATTTTTCGTCCAAGAGGAGAGTTATTAAATAAATATCAATTTTGTTACGGTATAATGATGATACACTTAATTGGCCAGCGAATACCGAAAGCACATAGTTTTACATGAATGTGAAATGTTTCACACGAACAAAGGTCGAATACTGTGCACTCTCCCGGATTGTAAAAGATTAAGTTATGCCCATTTGCTATGTGAGGCCCTGCACAGAGATGTAAAAACTGTCCACATTGTGCTGTATATGTTTCAAGACAGTGAGGAAATTCATAATGTTCAAGGTGTTCTAGAGGCCCACATAAATAGCAGTAAATGTAACAAGATCAAATTTGTTTCTGATTGAGTTTTCCCTACTGAGCAGCAGATCACCTCGAATCTAAAGTAATACCTGCAAAAAATGTTGCCTTAGTGTAAGCGTTGTATTTTGTTTGGTGCTTGTTGTTTAAGCCATTCAGGAACATCATCCTGTTCAAGATGTTGTACCGGCCCATCATAAATAAGGTCGTCATCGAGAACTCGTACAAAAATATGCAAGGTTTTTATACGACATTGCCATATTTTTTCTGGTTCTGTTAGAGGCGCAAGATGTGCCACTAAAAAACCTGTTTCTGTTTTTATAAAGCAGGTGTATCCATTAACTCGACGATCTTTCTTCTTGTGGAGAGTTTTTCCGAAATCGGCTCTCAAACCATGCAAATGATTGGGATCTTTAGGATCAAGAAGAAAAACGCGTTCTGGTGAATCATATTTCGGTCGACCCCATAAATACAGCCAGCCAGAAATACGGCCGTAGTTGCCTAGAGTTGCAGTAACAACATGGTCACCTGGCATTTGTATAAAAATGGGCTGATTATTATAAATCATAAGAGGATATTTCTCTTCTATATTTGGATGAGAGCTTGATGATGCGTGATGTCCTGTTGGATTTCCTTCATTTCCTCCCAACATTGCACCTTATTTTGAAGGAAAAAAATAAGAATCATGAATTTTGTGTACACTGTTAGAATGTCTTTCCGTAAGCAAGGGCTGTCTTAATTGCTGATTACGTGAGTTACAACATCTGAGGATCATAGGAAGGATACAGATTGTTGGAGCTTCTAAGTTCAATTTGTTCGAGCTTGGAGGTTTGTTTATTATTGATTCTTATTCTGTGACGAAATTTGAACAAGATGATGAAACCCCATATTATTTAAAACTGACAATTGCGTTAATCGTGATTAGGCAAAAAGCAACTTTTTTCTTATGTTGAATCGATACATGGTCTCTGAGATATGAAAAAGCATACATGCGAGAGATAAGAGAAACAAAATTCGACTGCTTATCAGCAAGATGGCTTTAATTTCAAAATTTAAACAATCAAATCTATTATTCATCGTTGAAGTGGTTTCATTTCAAAGTCAATATGTGATATTTCTAAATCATGAATGATGTTGTACATGTTTCAAATGACACGTACACATTTTGAAGTCTACCATCTGTGCACTTCTTGACTTGATCGTCTACAATTTGAAGCATGCTGTATTGTAATATTATCAATATTCAAAGAGAATTTGATATTTCCTGTTGGTATTGCTTTATTGTATATTTTACTTACTTGTAAAATTGAGGAATATCGCACAGGTAAAGAAAAGGAGAAACACTTTCATGTTTGCGTGATATTCTTCGAAGAATGGTTGCTAGCGAATCTGTGAACGAGGTTTGTTCACGTACTAGTCGTTATCTGATTACACAGCCTTATATAATAGTTTGAACAGAGTGGGGAGAAGAAGTTCCTTCATCTGCGGTCTTGTTGTCTTAGATATCTTTGAGATCCATTGCACAGCTTCTCAACCCCCAAAAACCACCCTTACCAAACTATAAGTAGGCTTACCCTCTTGACTCGGGAACAGAAAGTTACATCGCTTGTTTTTATTGAAATTATTCATTTCTCTACCAGGGGGACTAACACACCAACTATAAATCCTTCTGACCACTAGAAACTACCCCTGTTACCCCTCCAAAACCATGCTTACCCATCTGACCTCGGATACAGCGAGTTTGGTCGCTCTTTCTCTTTCAACGAGTCTTATTTTTCTAGAAATTGAATTTCACGACCCAAGTGGACTAACGCTTCGATCCCCTAAGCCACCTAACCCTTATGTACTTGCATCCCTGATCCTTATAAACCACCCCTACCAAATTACAAGCAAGCTTACCAACCTACCCTGGAAACTGCGAGTTTGGTCGATTACATTTTCCTCGAAATAGTAAAAACCCGCACTAAAAAGGGGTGACCTGCCTACCCCTCACTTGCATAACCTGTATAGGCCACCCTTACCCAGCCACAAGCAGGTCAAGCCACCTAACCCTGGTAACGCTTTTTTGAAATGAAATGAGTCATTTTTTTAGTCCCATGCCACAATCGGGTTAGTCCACTAATTCCCTAATCTACTTTAACGCTATCTATCTACCCTCCGACTGATAGAAATCGTCTCTACGAAACCACTATCTGGTTCTCGGAATAAAGAATTCGATCACCCATTCGGCTTGAAATGATTGAATTTTCAAGGTGCTTAGCTTACTTGTTGTGTCGGATTTAATAAAAAATAAAAAGAGAATAACAGAAAATAATACTAGTTTTTGCTTCGTCCGTGATATCTGACTTGTTTGTCTTCAAACGATGGACGGAGGGGTGGGAAATAAGGGGTAATGGAATTAAGGGGTGGAAGCGTGATGGGGTTTAGATATTATTGGGTCATCAGAAGCGGGTTACCCCGTCCAAGAGTTTATCTATTTCAAGAAAAATGAGCGACTTAACCCTCTGTTCCCATGGTTAGGTGTGGTAGCCTGCTTGAAGTTTGGTAGGGGTAGTTTCTAGGGTCGGCCAAATTGTGGTGTGATTTTGAGGGGTCAGGAGAAGGTAGGTAGGAGTAATGTGGGTTCAAGGATGGTGGATTAGCCTGCTCCTGGTGCAAGATTCAGTTATTTCAAGAGAAATCAGCGACTAAACTCGCTGTTTCTAGGGTCAAGTGTGTCAGCCTGCTTGTGGTTTGGTAGGGATGGTAGAGGTAGTTTCTAGGAGTCAGGTAGATTTAGGGTAAGTGGTTTGGCCCTCTCCTGGTATAGAAATCAATTATTTCGAAACCAATAAGCGATTCAACTCGCTGTTCCCAAGGACAGGAGGGTTAGCCTACTGGTAGTTTGGTAGGGGTAGTTTCTAGGGGCGGGGTGAGTTTGAGGAAGGTGGGTTTGCCCGCTCGTGGTGTGGGATTCAATATTATTCAGAAAAAATAAGCGATGTTCCTCGCTGTTTTCCGGATCAGGAAGCTAGGTCTGCTCGTCGTTCGATAGAGTTGGTTTTTAGGGGAAATGAGTAGATAGATAGGGACCTGGTGGGTTCGGGGAAGATGGGTTAGCCAACATGTGGTTAGCGACTCAGTTGATGAAAGAGAAATATGCAACTAAACTATCTGTTCCCCGGGTTAGGTGGGTTAGCCTGTTTGTAGTTTGGTAGGGGAGGTTTTTGAGGGTTAGAAGGCGATTAGGTTAGGGTTAGATGGTTCAGGGGGTCAATAGGTTAGCCTAATTGTGGTGTGATTTCGAGGGGTCAGGAGAAGGTAGATAGAAGTAATGTGGGTTCGGGGATGGTGGATTAGTCTGCTCCTGGTTCAAGATTCAGTTATTTCAAGAGAAATGAGCGACTAAACTCGCTATTTCCAGGGTCAAGTGTGTCAGCCTGCATGTCGTTTGGTGGGGAGGTAGGGGTAGTTTCTAGGAGTCAGGTGGATTTAGGGTAAGTTGTTTGGCCCTCTCCTGGTATAGATATCAATTATTTCGGAAGCGATAAGCGATTCAACTCGCTATTCCCAAGGACAGGAGAGTTGGCCTACTTGTAGTTTGGTGAGGGTGGTTTTTGGGGGTTATGAAAAATCCTGACTTGCTGAAGTAGAGCGAACCTCGGATTCGGAATCAGCGATCCCAAAAACATAAGATCAGCATGGTTTATTTAATCTGCAAACACAAGGACTTTACGCAAAAGAGTGTTCTTTGCGCAAGTAAAAAATGTATGTATAGATCCAGTTAGAAATTACATTCTACTCAAGGTGTCTCAGCAGGCTTCCGATAAATAGTGTTGTTACCTCGGGTTCGGAACTACCGGTCAGTGCAAAGGCTGAGAAGGAGTTTGTAAATGACACATAACACTGCGAAACCGCAGCTGCAAATCGAATCCAAACTCTACTCCGACTGAGTCCAGCAGCAGATACCTTATAAGCACTAATGATGTTCAAGGTGTTCTAGCGGCCCCTATAAATAATGTTGCTCACGCGTACAAAAAATTTGCGGGGTTGTTTTTCGAGTTTGACACATTTCTTCTGATTCAGGTTTACGCGTGAGACGTGCCATAAAAACTCGTCAAAATACTCGTCTCTGTTTTTTTGAAGCAAGCATGTCCATGAACACGAGGATCACTTTTGTTGTGGAGAATTGATCTCATATTGGCTTATAAATCATTGTCACTAGGATCACCAGAATCGTATAGAAAATTCGTTCTAATCTACTATGATAGAATAAACGTCTTTCCCTCAGCCAGCTGGAAAAGTGATGCATCTTTAGTAGGCTACAATCCACGCGTATAAAGATGTACTCGAAATCAATTTTTTCTCAAATTGGAATGCGGATGGCTAGTGCTATTTCTTTCGCATGCTAACAACTCGAGCCTAATCTTAAAACTTTTAACAGTAGTCCAAGAGCCTTGACGATGCAGGGTATAAAACGTTTGCTGCTGAACAGCACTTTTTTTGCGCAAATAAAATTAAAACTGGAAAATGCATTTCTCAGTTCGAAATTTGGAAGAAGGAAAGAACAAGGAAAAGTAATTATAAGGTTGTATATCACTACACGAAACATATAGGTATTTGTAATGATATTAAATAAAAAATGCTGATCCAAGTACTAAGAATCATTCTATGGTAGGTTTTGGTGATCAATTGAAGCTAAAGAAAGTACTAAATAATCCTTCCTCGTTGGGTTTCAAATACTTTTCCGTTCGGCTAATCTAGCTAGAAAAATTGATGTGTTTTTTGTCGCGAAGCTGAATGGGTTCCGCTGACTGAACGCATTAATCGCCTTTATCCTCTCGATTCGGAACTCGATTTAGGATTTTCTTCTTCATTCCTACTGTAGAAGTTGTGTGCCACTTAAGGTTTAATAAAGTTTCTTCTTGAAGAAATGCCAGGCAATTAGAATATTCTTTTCTATAACAAATATGGTGAGTAAGCATGTTTGGAATACGAACGGAGTCGCTCAGGATACAATTTTTGAAGTAACAACGGATTTATAATTGATACGACCTTTTCAATAAAGGAATATCAGTTGGTTGTAAACAGAAAATGACACACAACTTCTGGAATACAAATGCAAAAGAAAATTTTAGATCTTGTACGCCTTGAATAAAAAGGAAAAAAAAACGATTTGTGCGTTTAGCCGCGTCGTCTCGGCAGGACCTTGCCAGCTTCATCAGAAAGAACTCATGAAATTACTAACAATTTTCTTCGTTTAACCGTCCTCCCAATTTCGGATTAAAATTCTCAAAGGTTTATTATTCCTCAAAAAAAGTTCTTCCATCACCTAAAATCACGAAATTTGGTTGGGTCCTTCCAGGAAAAGCTAAACTGAATTTGTTTCCAAATTTTATTTTATTTCTTTGTTTGAGAATAGGTATTTTGATTGTTACAGTTTTTGAATAAAGGAGTGGAAGCCTCGCTTTTTTCAGATATTGAAATAAGACTCGGAAAATAACAATCGCGGCGAATGTTAAAAGATAAAATTTGTCTCTGAATGAGTTTTTCCTATTGATCAGCAGGTCACCTCGAATCTAAAGTGACGCCTTCAAAAAATGTTGCCTTAGAGGGAAGCTTTGTTTTTTGATGGTGCTTGTTATTCAAGCCATTCCAGAACTTGACTCTCCTCAAGATAATGAAGCGGCCCTTCATAAACATGGTCGTGATCGGAAACTCGTACAAAAATGCGCAGGGTTCTTATACGACATTGCCATATTTCTTCTGGGTCTGTTTGAGGATTAAGAAGTGCCACTAAAACTCCTGTTTCTGTTTTTATAAAGCAGGTGTATCCTTTAACACGAGAATCACTGTTATGGTGGAGAGTTTTTTCGAAATGGGCTTTCAAACCATGCAATTGATTAGGATCTTCAGGATGATATAGAAAAACGCGTTCTGGTGAATCATAATTCGGACGACGCCATAAATACAGCCAGGCAGGAATAGGGCCATAGTGGTCTAGAGTTCCAGTAACAACATGGTCACCTGGCATTTGTATAAAAATGGGCTTATTTTTATAAAGCATAAGAGGAGATTCCTCTTCAATAGTGTGGTGATGAAAGCTTGATGTTGCGTGACATCCTTCTGGATTTCCTCCAGGCCTTCCCGACATGGCACCTAATTTGGAAAGAAAAAAATGAGAAACGTGAATTACGTGCACACTGGAAGAATAACTTTTCGAAAGCAAGGGCTGTTTTGATTGCTGATTACGTGAGTAGCAACATCTAAGGGTTATAAGGGAGGATAAAAATGGCAACAGGCTCATTATGATAAACCACTTCTCCACAGATTATTATATAAATAATATATATTGAATGAACATAAGGTGAACAATCTTTACTGAAAATTGCTGTCATTCCTTTCCTCGGCTTAATTCTGAGCAAAATTGCGGTTCTATACATGAGAAGCAGGATGACGATGAGTCCATTACTTGTTCCAATATCGTTCTTTTTCGGTGACATTTGCTGGAGCTTCTAAGTTGAATTTGATCGAGCTTATAGTTTTGTTTATCGAGGATGCTTATTCGTTGACAAAATTTGGAAAAGATGATGAAACCCTGTATTATCTAAAACTGCCAATTGCGTTCAAATCGTGATTAGGCAAAAAGCTAAATTTTTTTTATGTTGAATCGATTCATGGTCTCTTAGATATAAAAAAGCATACATTCGAGAGATTAGAGAAACGAAATTCGACTGCTTATCACCAAGATGAGTTTCATTTTCAAATTTTAAACAATCGAATCTACTATTCATCGTTAGAATGGTTTCATTTCAAAGTCAATATGTGATATTTCTCAATCATGAATGGTGTTGTACGTGTTTCAAATGACACGTACACATTTTGAAGTCTACCATCTGTGCACTTATAAACTTGTTTGTGTACAATTGGAAGCATGCCGTATTGTAATATTGTCCATATTTTAAGAGAATTTGATATTTCCTGTTGGTATTACTTTATAGTATATTGTACTTACTTGTAAAACTAACGAATACCGTACAGGTAAATAGTTGGAGTAACACTTTCATGTTTCCTTGATATTCTTCGAAGGATGGTGGCTTGCGAATCTTTGAACGAGGTTTGCTCACGTACTAGTCGTTATCTGATTACACAGCTTTATATTCTATTTGAAACAGAGTGGAGAAAAAAAGTTCCTTCATCTGGGGTATTGTTGTCTCAGATATCTGTGAGATTCATAAATAGTGTTGTTATCTCGGGTTCATAGAAAAATATCCAGGGTTGTTCTTCAAGTTCAACAAATTTCCAGCTAGGAAAAGGAATGTTGTCGTCGCGTCGAATTCCAGCAACAACATGGTCACCCAGAATTTGCAGATAACGAAGGTGTTTATAATTTATATGCTGCTGCTGGCTTCCGTCGGAGTCCAGTTTGGATCCGATTTGCAGCTGCGGTTCCGGGGTGTTTTGTGTCCTTCACAGGTTCCCTCTTGTTTTGAGTTTTCCCTGTATCAACCGGCAGGAGTGGGAAGGCCTCCGTATGAATATTGTTATTATCATGTGTTTATAAAAATACCGAGTGTTCTTCTCAAAGTTTATCATATTTTCCCTGGTTAAGGTGAGGGCGTAAGATATGCTTCCAAAATACACGGTTCTTTTCATGTGAAACAGGTGTTTTCATGATGACACGAAAGATGTTCCAATAATGGCTCCCAAACCATTAATTTAAGGACTTTTATGATCTTCACTATAGTCCAGTCAGTTTATAGGAGAAACGCCTTGGCCTCAGTCATCCAGAAAATATTGCCGGAGTAGCATATAATTCCAGAAACAACATGTTTTCCTGGCACAGAAACGGGGCTTTCTCTGTCTCTTTTAATATGAACTCAAGATGGTCCTGCTGGTGAATATCTTCCAGGTTCTCTCAACATTACACGAAACTGGTTGAGGAGAAATAGAAATTCATGAATTTCGTATATCTATTGACAAAATTTATAATAGTACGAAGTAGCTGTTCAAATTGCAGATCACGTTATGTCAGGATTACCTTCTTGCACGGAATAACTTTACCAACTTCATTTGTAGGAAGAATTATATCAGGTTCAGATTGAAGCTGGAGATGTGGTACAAGAACACCTGTCTCTGTTTTTATGAACCACGTGTATCCATAAACATAAACAATGCTTTTTTTATGGATAGTTGTTTTATATGAGCTTCATAACCAATGGTTGTAGGAGCTTAGTGGTCTAGAATCTGTTTCACTCACGATTTTTGTGAACAAAACCATGATAGAAAACAAGTATAGCAATTCATTTTGCAGGGTCATTCTCAAGACCGAGAGGCATGCGATCAAACTCATAGCGTCCATAAGATCTTTCTTGAATATAGCAAGTCTTGTTCGTAGTTACCATGACGTTAAATATGAATTCAATAAAAATACATTTGAATTGATCATTGCAAAATGAGCCTTTCAATTTGATAACACTGAGAATATTGAAAAACGTGCTCTGATTTACACTTTATTGTTAACGCCGTAGCATAAGCCAGCTCGAGAACAGCTGGAAGTGTAGCATCGGGGCCCTTCTAAAATTCAACGTGCAGATTGAGGAGTATAACACTAGGTTATCAGTGCATATTATCCATATTTGTAGAACATATAATATCTACATTCGGAATAATGTTTTTTTTCTAATTGCTCTAAAATTGAATGACAGCTGACGAGTCTTTCGATCAGATTGACGTATGTACTTATCGTAATCTAGTAATACAGTGTTCGTCTAATATCTTGGAAAGAATGAAAATCCAAAGGTTGTATATCTCAGATCCAATAAGATCTTATGTCTAATAGGTCCTCAAATTCGTTACGCAATTGAAGCTGTAGCTGCAAAAGAAATTTTTGATTTGGCGATGCTTGGAGTCCTCATCCCTTTTTTTCCAGAAGAAATATTGACCCGAAATCTTGCAAGTGCATGAAACTTTCCAGCTTCTGAAAGCAATGCATCGAGATAAAGGAAAAACAGCATATTCGAAACAATAAGTGTCGAATGATGGGAAGGTAGAAATCCTATTCAGTAAAAATCTTAGTTTATTTTTAGAATCATCCAATTCTTACATTCTCATTCTAAATGTTTTTGTTTTAATTGTATTTATATCAATATTAGAAATAGACTAACCAAATTTTTTTTAAACGAAACAATGTACGAAGTATATAAATTAATATTATGTATATCTGATGCATTAGAGTAGAAGGTAATTAAGAAAAGTTCGCGTTTCGGACAGAATTTGATCGAGTGTGCAGCACCAGACACACGATGAGAATGTACCCGTTAAAGCCGGAGAAGCTTCAACAAAAGAGAATTAACAATCATTGAATACAGCAGCCAACATTCTACTTCTTAGTTTGAAAAGCTTTATACAAAATTGTAGGAAAGTACAAAGACTGAGCACGTAGCGCGAGGTTCATTTATTATCAAGCACGAGATCTGAAAGACGCGCGCCCTAGGCGCGCTCAAACTTGCGAGCGAAGCGAGCTGCGTGCGATAAGAATGTGCCGACGCAGCGGGCATATTTTTCTGATTGATATTGTCCTATTGAGCAACAAAACGCCTCCGATCTAAAGTAATAAATGTTGCTCTGAAGAAAAGAGTTTTATTTTTTATGGTGCTTGTATTCTAAGCCATTTAGGAACTTCATCCGGCTCAAGATGTTGGAACGGACCTTCATAGACTATGTTGTAACCGGGAACTCGTACAAAAATGTGCAGGGTTTTTATACGATCTTGCCATATTGCCTCTTGGTCTGTTAGAGGCGTAAGATGTGCCACTGAAACTCCTGTTTCTGTTTTTATGTAGCAGGTGTATCCTTGAACTCGAGGATTATTGTTCTTATGGAGAGTTGTTCCCATATGAGCTCTCAAACCATACAAAACATTATTATCGTCAGGTTCGTACAGGAAAATTCGCTCTTTTGAGGCATCAGGTGGACGAAAATGTATATGCAGCCACCTAGGAGGACGGCCATAGTTGTGTAGAGTGGAAGTTACAACATGGTCACCTGGCATTTGTATAAAAATGGGCTTATCTTCGTAAATCATGATTCGAGGTTCTTGATTTTGAAGAGAGCTCGATGCTGCGTGATCTGCGGTTGGATTCTCTCTATGCCCTCCTAACATTGCACCTAATTTTGCAACAAAAAAATAAGAAACTTGAATTATGTGTACACTGGAAAAAAATCTGTTCGTAAGCAAGGGCTTTTTCATTGCTGATTACGTGAGTAACAACATCTAAGAATTATAGAAAGGATAACAATTGTAATAGGGTCAATAATATAAACCGCTTCCCCACAGACTATTACATAAAAAATATAAATTAAACAAACATTAGCTCATAATTTCGTATTGAAAAATGAAGGCTATTTCTTTGTTGAGATTTTCTCTAAATCAGCTTCATTTGAGCACAATTGCGGTTCTATACCAAAATATGCAGAATCATTTACTCGGTGAAGAAGGTTCAATCGATTTTTGACTTGGCAACAGGACATGATTGAAGACCGTCTCTCAGGGATTAGATACAGGATTACGATGAGTCGATCACTTTTTCAGTTTTTAGTTTTTGAAGTGGGTGGGGGTGCACCCTCACCCTGGCGCTTAGGCTAGAAAGCCTCTCGTGTGCATCTTGAGGCAGTACCCCGAATCCGACACCTTCACCGAGTCAGGTATCACTGCATTTTTTTTGTTTGCAACATTCTGAATACGTACCTATTGGGTGCCAGGCTGCTGCTTTGCATAGTGGAAGACGCGGTCCTCTTTACACAGGAGATTGAGGCTCAATCCTCATGCCGCTTGTGCACCTCCCTACTCGGTCCATGGGCATACTATATCTGTTAGATGCTCAAATTCGTCGCGCTGTCCTCATATGTCATGCTATTGTATGTGTGTGTGTATTGATCACTTGAAATAGGCTGGGAAATAGGCCTCTTCTGAGAGTACGTACATTCAAAGGTTTGTTCCGAACCACCGAGGACATTGATTTTAAATTCAAAACAATCCAATCTACTATTTATGATTGGAATGGTTTCATTTGAAAGTCAATATGTGATATTTCTCCATCATGTATGGATTGCGTGCTTTCGTCTCTACTTTTACTACCAGGAGGTTCGACCATTGCAATCAACCTATTAATAGATTTTGTTGATAGTTTTTGTACAGGAACATTCAAGTGAATTGTTAAGTCCATATTTGTGGACGTGTAAGTTGTAGGTGTACGTGTTTTAAATCACACGTACGAATATGGAAGTCTACCATATGCGCACTTCTTAACTTGATCGTCTACAATTGGAAGCATGCCGTATTGTAATTTTGTCTATATTTTAAGAAAATTTGTTTTTTCCTGTTGGTATTACATTATAGTATACAGCACTTACTCGTAAAATTAAGGAGTACCAAACAGACAAAGAGTAGGATAAACACCTCCATGCTTTCGTGATATTCTTCGAAGAATGGCTGCTGGCGAATCTTTGAACGAAGTTTATTTACATACTAGTCGTTATCTGATTACGCAGCTTATATAATAATTGAAACACAGTGGAAAGAAGGAGTTTCTTCATCTTAAGTATTGATATCTTGGACATCTGCCAGATCCATAAACCAATGCGTGTAAGAGTTTCAAACATTGTTAAATTCTCAGTTAATTTTTTTATCTGGACAAACAAGGAGTTTGTGCAAAAGGGTGTTCTTTGCGCAAGTGAAAACTGTATGTGTAGATCCAGTTAGGAATTACGTTCTGCTCAAGGTGTTCCAGCGACCTCCCCAAAAATAGTGTTGTTACCTCGGGTTAGTAGAAAAATATCCAGGGTTCTTCTTTGAGTTCAGCGTATTCCTGATTGTTTAGGTTGAGGCTTAAGATATGCTTCCATAACACATGTTTCTTTTCATATGAAATAGGTGTATTCATGATGATACGTAAGCTGATCCAATACTGGCTTCCAAACTATTAACATAAGACTGTCATAACCTTAACTATAGTTCGTTTATTTTATGGAAAGGATGCCTTAGCCTCAATCAGACAGAAAGTATCACCGTAGTTGCGTAGACATCCAGCAACAACATATTCACCTGGCACTATTGCAGGAACAGGGCTTCCTCTATCAATCTGATCAGAAAATTGGGACGGCCCGGCTGGTGAATTCTATTCCATGTCCTCTCAACATTGCACTTGTCGCGATTCACTCACAGAAACCCAAAGAGAAACTGCCGCTCAGTGCAAGGCCTGAGAAGGAGCTTGTGAATGACACACAACACCGCGAAACCGCAGCTGCAAATCGAATCCAAACTCTACTCCGACAAAAGCCAGCAACAGCAGATACATTATAAACACTAATAATGTTCAAGGTGTTCTAGCGGCCCCTGCGAATAGTGTTGTTTACGCGTACAAAGAATGTGAGGGGTTGTTCTTCGAGTTTGACATATTCCTTCTGGCTCAGGTTGACGCGTAAGATGTGCCATGAAAAATCGTCAAAACACTCGTCTCTGTTTTTATGAATCAAGTATATCCACAAAACCGAGGATCACTATTGTTGTGAAGAGTTCTTTTCATATTGGCTCCTAGACCGTTGCCATTAGGATCATCAGGATCGTATAGGAAAATTCTTTCTAATATACTATAATAGAATAAACGTCTTCACCCCAGCCAGCTGGGAAAAGTGATGCATGGTTAGTAGGCTACCATTTACGCATGTGAAAATGTGCTCGAAATCAATTTTTTCTCAAATGGGATTGCGAATGGCTGATGCTATCTCTTTGGCATGATAGAAATTCGAGCCCAATCTTAAAAATTTCTATAGTAGTCCAAAAGCCTTAACGATACAAGGTGAAAAACGCTTGCTGCTGAACAGACCATTTTCAACGTACTTCGAATTGAAAACTGGAAAAAGGCAACTCTTCGTTCAAAATTTGGAATAAGAAAATAATAAGGAGAAGTTTTTTTAATGTTATGTAATGTTATGTAAATATTTGTGTAGATATAAGATACAAAATGCTGATCCGAGTACCAAAAAGCATTCTATGGTAGGTTTTGATGATCAATTAAGCTAAAGAAAGTACTTAGAAAACGTTCCTCGTTGGATTTCGAATACTTGTCCGTTCAGCTAATCTAGCTGGAAAAAAATTAATGTTTTTTTTTGTCGTGAAGCTGAATAGGTTCCGCCGACAGAAAATGTTTTCCCAAAACCTGAAATAACCAAATTTGGTTGGGTCCTTTTTGAAAAAGCTAAACTGAATTTCGTTTCCAAATTTTATTTTCTTCCTTCGCTTAAGAAAAGGTATTTTGATTGTTAACTTTTCCGAATGAACAAGTTATTCCCTTGCTTTTTCTAGATATTGGAATGAGACTAGGAAAATAACAATTGCGGCGAATGTTGCAGGATAAAATTTGTTTCTGATTGAGTTTTTCCTATTGAGCAGCAGATCACGTCGAATCTGAGATAACACCTGCAAAAATTTTGCGTATTTTTTATGGTGTTTGTTGTCGAAGCCATTCCGGAACTTCACTCTCCTCAAGATGTTGAAGCGGCCCTTCATAAATGTGGTCGTGATCAGGAACTCGTACAAAAATGCGCAGGGTTCTTATACGACATTGCCATATTTCTTCTGGGTCTGTTTGAGGATTAAGAAGTGCCACTAAAACTCCTGTTTCTGTTTTTATAAAGCAGGTGTATCCTTTAACACGAGAATCACTGTTATGGTGGAGAGTTTTTTCGAAATGGGCTTTCAAACCATGCAATTGATTAGGATCTTCAGGATGATATAGAAAAACGCGTTCTGGTGAATCATAATTCGGACGACGCCATAAATACAGCCAGGCAGGAATAGGGCCATAGTGGTCTAGAGTTGCAGTAACAACATGGTCACCTGGCATTTGTATGAAAATGGGCTTATTTTTATAAAGCATAAGAGGAGATTCCTCTTCAATAGTGTGGTGATGGGAGATTGATGCTGCGTGACATCCTTCTGGATTTCCTCCAGGTCCTCCTGACATGGCACCTAATTTGGAAAAAAAAATAAGAAACGTGAAATGTGTGTACACTGGAAGAGTGACTTTTCGAAAGCAAGGGCTGTTTTAATTGCTGATGGCGTGAGTAGCAACATGTAAGGGTTATTAGGGAGGAATAAAATGGTAACAGGCTCATTATGATAAACTTTTTTTGCACAGATTATTATATAAATAATATAAATTGAATGAACATAAGGTGAAGAACCTTGACTGAGAACTGCTGTCATTCCTTTGTTGAGCTTACTTTTGATATTGTTTATATGGGCACAATTGCGGTTCTATATAGAAATATGAGAAGCAGGATGACGATGAGTCCATTACTTTTTCTAATATCGTTCATTTTTGTTACCATATACTGGAGCTTCCAAGTTGAATTTGATCGAGATGATAATTGTGTTTATTATGGATTCTTATTCTTTGGCAAAATCAAAGAACTACTACTACTAGTCATCGTTGGAATGATTTCATTTCAAAGTCAATACGTGATATTTCTCAATCATGATGGAGTTGTACGCGTTTCAAATGATAGGTACACATTTGGAAATCTACCATCTGTGAACTTCTAAACTTGTTTGTGTACAATTGGAAGTGTGTCGCATTGTAATTAATTCATATTGTCCATATTTAAGAGAATTTTGCATTTCCTGTTGATATTACATGATAGTATACTGCACTTACTTGTAAACTCAAGAATTACCGTACAGGTAAAGAGTAGGAGAAACACTTCCATGTTTCACAGATATTCTTCGAAGGATGGTGGCTGGCGAATCTTTGAACGAGTTTTCTTCACGTACTAGTCGTTATCTGATTACAAAGCTTTATATGATGTGTGAAACAGAGTAGGGAGAAGAAGTTTCTTCATCTCAGGTCATAATTCCTTAGATACCTGCCAGATTCATTAACAATGCATGTAAGAGTTTCAAACATTGTTATATTCTTAATCAGTTAAATATCTGAACACACAAGGAGTTTATACGAAAAAGTTTTCTTTGCGCAAGTGAAAACTGTATACCTAGATCTAGTTAGGATTCACATTCTGCTCAAGTTGTTCCAGCGGCTCGCCCATAAATACTGTTGTTATCTCGGGTTCATAGAAAAATAACAAGGGTTGTTCTTCAAGTCTAACACATGTCTAGCGAAGAATAGTAATGATGTCGTCGCGTCGAATTCCAGGAACAACATGGTCACCTAGAATTTGCAAATAACGGTGGTGTTTATAATCTATCTGCTGCTGCTGGCTTCCGTCGGGGTCGAGTTTGGATCTGATTTGCAGCTGCGGTTTCGCGGTGTTTTGTGTCCTTTACAGGTTCCCTCTTGTTTCGAGTTTCCCCTGTATCAACCAGCAGGAGTGGGGAGGCCGGTGTTCGCGCGCTCCCCCACCCAGGGCTGGTGCCCGCTCCTCTCCTGCAGTCAGTTCCTTATAGTCCTTTGCGCTGACCGGTTATTTCTTTTGGCGTTCCGGCGAATAGACAATGGTTCTCATAGCTCTTCTTGGACTGCCCCTGCAGGCAGACGAGTCATCGCCTTGTGTAGCATCGTTCAATAGTTTATATGCAATTGCATTCAAGTGATCTGGTTTTCCCGACTCGATCGTCTTCTGATGTTATGGGAAGTGACGAGTCAGCATTTGATCTCCTGGAAATTTATGTGGGAAAATATATTCTTTTTTGAGTTAGCGTGAACTGGAGTTGCGTCCTTCCTTTGCTGACCCACGTTAATCCGTCTTTATTTCTTCAACAGGGACTGTGTTTCCAACCTCAATTTTCCAACTTTGTGAGAAGAAATAGAGATTTATGAATTTTTGCCACACTGGAACGAAATATGTTATTGAGCTCTTTCAAGAGTATTCAGTTTACTTCCTTCTTACAAAAGTGGATACCAAGGACTAACAGAACACCGGAAATTCTACAAATTGTGACATTTTCAGTTTTGTCGAATGCATTTTGGTTTGGGAAATGCGCTGAAGTGTTTTATGCGAGGAGCACTGCAATTTACATTTTCAATTATTATACAAAATACAAACAGTTTTACTAAGAAATTACTTCTTACCTTTCCACCTAATTACTTCACAGATAAGAGTTCCATGCGTAAGTTGGAGAAGACTCTATTTCCTGTGAATCGAAAAAAAGAACAATGTTCTAACAATGATAAGTCATAAGTGACGGATCCCAAAGTTAACTGTTTTTGTCTATTTTTAGGGGAAAAAAATAAGGTTTGATCTTTTTCAAATAAATCCTTTCAGGTTGAGTTCACGTTGATGATGCTAGGAAATAAAGAAAGCAAACAAAAGTATGCGTACATCTATGAAAAAATCTGCCCGCCTCGCGGACACATTCTCATCGCGCGCAGCTCGCTTCGCTCCCAAGTATCAGCGCGCCTAGGGCGCGCTTCTGTAGGATCTCGCGCTTCACGCTCGATAATATATTTGACTCGCGCTTCGCGCTCGTTTGTTCCAAACCTCGCGCTTCGCGCTT
>WSXT02184855.1:0-20634 GCA_011762715.2 Neuroterus valhalla | reverse complement strand
AAGTAAAATTAATATTAAATACAATATTTTCGGGCTGACTAGCCAAATGACGAAAATAGGCTTGTCGTCCCGAAATTTGGGACGACTAGCCGAACGTGCGAAATTGCTAGTCGTCCCGAAATTCGGGACGACGAGACACTCCGTTTTGTTATATTATAAATAGACTTCTGTATCTATGCATCTTTCCGTGTATGTTTTAGATATTTATTATATTTATTTAGATCCAATTTGGTATATCCTTGCTTGACGTGTATAAAGAGGCGACAATAATATTGAACTAATTTTATAATATATTTATTAAAATGGAAATATTGGTGAATGTTTTCATTCTTAATAGATTTGGTCAATAGGTTCTTCTTTAGATTTTTTTCATCAACATCTTTTAAATATCATTTTACTATTTTTGTAATTAGAACGTGCATAAATTCTTTGAAATAAAATTCAAATACAAATTATCATCAGCATGGAAACTGATAATATTGCATATTAGATCACTTTTATGAATAATTAGCGCATATTCATCAAAACGTAGTTGGGCACTCTGACAAAATAAATTATAAACGGAAACATCGTCACACTCGCAAACTGCTGAATATGCTAATCATTTGCTTCCTATCTCCATCATAATAAATACTATGACTTATATATTTTTCTTTACCCTACATAGCGTGGGAGCTGAACCTTCTTTACCCCTAGGATTGACTACTTGTGCACTCAAATTAGTTATTTCTGTATCAATTATGTCGCGAATAAATTTCGAGGATCTTGCTAATAGAAAGTATAAACCCCCCTCGGGAAGCACATTGAGTTATACCTGTTGTTTATGGAACTTAGAGATTAAAAGTTAAGAGCGATAAATGAAGAAAAGAGAACTGTTCAATAGGGTGGTCCAAAAATGCATTAGAAAATTTTTTTCGAATTTTTATGCGAAACGTCTAGAAATTTGTTCGAATCCACAAAAAAATGAACGCAATTTTTTTTTAAATAATATTTACAGGTGGCGCAAGCCCCATGAAGTTTAGAACGTATTTTCATGAGGAAAAAAGACGTTCATGTAAATTTTATTCAGAATTCTCAATATTAGACGAATCGAGTTCGAAATTCACAATTTTTTTCACAAATAGTCACAGAATGTGAATGAAATATCACTTTTCAAATATCACCCCCGTCAGTCTGTTTAATAGGGGCCCAATAAAACCTTATAAGTGAAAAAATGAGTTTTTCGAGTTTTTGCCGCTAATTATGATTTTTTGCGGTTTTTGAACGCAGATTGCTTCAAATACATGAAATACTACTTTATACTGATAACTAGATGTTGATTTAAATTCTTTAAGCACTTACTTATTGTTTTTAGCAACTTTGTCTTAGAAAAGGGTTAGAAAGTCAAGGTTTTTTCAAAATTTTTTAACTTATTTTCAACGTTTCAATTAAAGCGAGGTAATAACCAATCATAGTAACGAAGTTATTTGTTTAAATGATTTGTTATTAATTATAATAATATCCTCTGAGAATAATGCTACAAAGTTGCAATTTTTTCTGAAATTTTCATTTTTTTGCCACTTTTCACTTAAAGTAAGAAATTATTTTATTTAATTTAGCAAAAATTATTGTTTCAAGAAATTGGAAATGTTTATAGCTATCTTCTTCTAGATTTATACTACAAAGTTGGAGTTTTTTCTTGAAATTTCTCACTTTTTATCACTTTTAAATTAGATTAAAGTAATAATTAATACATTTTAAAAAAATCGTTTGAACAATTTATTATCATTGATAATAATATTTTCTTTGCTTGATTATAAAAACTTGCGTTTTTTTTTAAATTTTCAACTTTTTGCACATTTTTCACTTGAAGTGAGTTAATATTTGATTTGATTTAACAAAAATAATTGTTTAAACAAATTAATATCGTTTATGGCTTTCTTCTCTAGAGTTAGTGCTAAAAGGTTGCGGTTTGATCTAAAATGTTTAACTTTCACTTACCTTTTTAGTTTTGACCAAATACTAAGTAAACATTAGAGAGATTAATATTTTAAATACTATTGTATTGTTTTAGGTTATTATTTTTGTTCTTTTCCGAATGCTAAAAAGAAAATAAATAAAACAAAAAAGCTGAATTCATTCCGTGAAATTTCATTTTCGAATTTTCTACTAAAACTATAAATCTTCAACGCAAAAATTGAATTTTTAAGAAAGTAGTTTAACTTTCAACCAAAGAGTTGCATTCTCGACCTACAAATATAAATTTTTAATCAAAAATATAATGGTTGATATTTCAAAACAAAATTTATTTTAAATAAAAAACAATCTAATTTAGCAATCAATTAAATCAATTCAGTCTGATTAAATGTCAATTGAATTTCGTTCAAATTCCATTCAATGCAAAGTTAAACATTTCAGAAAAAAACCACAACTTTCTAGCACCATCTAAGAGAAAATGGTTATAAACAATTAAAAAATTGTTTAAATAAGCATGTCCGCTAACTCGCATTAATGGTTATTACCTCACTAAGTGAAAAGTGGACCAAAAGCTTAAGAGTTTATAAAAAAACGCAACTTTTTAGCACTAATCTAAGAGAAGAAAGCCATAAACAATATTAATTTGTTTAATGAACCATTTTCCTTTTAAATGAATTAAATATTTACTCACTTCAAGTGAAAAGTGGGCAAGAAGTTAAAAATCACAGAAAAAGTCGCAAGTTTCTATCATGAAGCAAAGAAAATATTATTAGCACTGATTATTAATTGCTCAAACAATTATTTTTTAACATGTATTAATTATTACTTTAATCTAATTGAAAAGTGATAAAAAGTTAAAAAATTCATGAAAACCCCCCAGCTATGTAGTATTATTCTAGAAGAAGATAGCTATGAATTAGAAATTAAAATAAATTAAATTAAATAATCACTTACTTCGAATTAAAAGTGGACAAAAAGTTGATAATTTCCGAAAAACTGCAACTTTGTAGTATTATTCTTTGAGAATATTGTTATAATTAATAACAACTTCTTTAAACAATTACTCTTGTTAACTTTAATTGATTAATACCTCGCTTTAACTAAAACGTAGAAAATAAGTTGAAAAATTCAGAAAAAACCTTGACTTTCCTACCCTTTTCCAAGAGAAAGTTGCTAAAAAAAATAATCAAGTGTTTAAACAATTTAAATAAACATCTTAATATCAGTTTAAAGTAGTATTTCATGTATTTGAAAAAATCTGCGTTAAAAAAACCGCAAAAAAATCATAATTAGCGGCAAAAACTCGAAAACCCCATTTTTCATTTATGGGGTTTTTTTGGGACCCGATAAAAGAGTTTTATTGGGGTAAAATTGGAAAAGTAATATTTTATTCGCATTCTGTGACTAATTGTGAAGAGGAATGGTAAATTTCGAACTCGATTCACCCAATATTGAGAATTTTGAATTAAATTTACAAAAACTTCTTTTTTTCTTATGGGAAATACGTGCGAACTTCATAGGGCTTGCGCCGACTCTGAATTTTTTTTTCCAAAAAAAATTAGTTCATTTTTTGTGGATTCGAACAAAGGCCCGGGCGTTTTGCCACCCTACTGTGCAAACTCGAGAAAGAGTTGATACTAAAAAGAAGGAGCGTAAGCAATTGATCCAGCTTATTTCCGAAACGTACCAATATTTACTCATGGTCTGTCCAAGAGTTTATTTGATTTACTTCACACGATAGTAGTATTTCTTGAAGCCTCAGACGGAGAAACAACCAAAGAGACAAGCGCCTTGACCCAGTATCCGTTGTAATATTTACGCGTTCCTCAGAAATTCTATCCGATTTTTTTAAAAACTAATTCGAATTTCAAAATAGTCTTTTTGAAGCTTTGCTTCTTTTAGAAGGGTATATACTCTGAGCGAGGCCACCGAATTGCGAAAAACGGGAACACACCGTCCGCGTCACATTCAATGCGACTGAAAGTGTCTATAGCATGGCACCAACACAGCTATCTCTCTCTCTCTCTCTCTCTCCCTCCCTTCCGTTCTGGTGCAGAATATGTATAACGAGTGGAGTATACATCACACATTCACAAAATTGAATAATTATATTGCAATAAATTGTATATTTTATATAACATAGACAAGAGATTAATTATGTCTACATATTACACTTGAAACTGAAAAACTTTAATAATTTAACTTCCTTGAAATTTTAATCTCCGAATGCGATCAACTTCATACTTCCTGCTTCAATATTTCTTTTACTGGCGTGCATATATGCATAGAGTAAGGAGATATCTGTTTTCTTACAATTGATGAATGAAATAACAATATGTTTTTCTTTCAACGCGATAGAAGCAAAGCTTCTGTCGGCTGTCCCGCGATCGCTCTACTTTTTTCTGTAAGTCTTATTAAGTTTTATCAAAATTAGAACGTACACAATTATCTCCTCAATTCAAAATTTTTGTACGAAAACGACTACTTTGCATTTCGCAAGAAGGAATGTCAGAATCAAGAATAGTTTCACATATCTCTCTTCCTCTCATTTTTGGCAAATTCACAATATTGTTCTCAGCATCGGATTCCTTCGCCAAAATTAAATATGCGCTGAGTCGTTAAAGACTCGTTTCGGAAAACTGAAACTTTTCCACCCTCAAATTTAGTGGGATTCATTGCAAGTAGTATAAAATGTTTCTGAGGAATTGCTGACCCTAATTCGTATTTCGAAGTTTCATTCTTACACATCTGTTTCATTACAAAAGATTGATTGAATAAGAAAATAAATAAAATTTTTCGGTACCTACTTACCTACTTAAATTTATTTCCGGAAAACATTCCCTTTTCTCTTATGTATTCCATACAGAATAATACACACACAATCAAGACCCGTGTCCTAATAAAAAATACAAATCGATGAAAACAATCCCCGCTTCCATTACTCAACAAACTTTAAATAAAGTAAATATAAAAAAATACTGTGCTGGCATTGTGGATAGAAAACTTCTGAATACATTAAAATTCGAATCATAACTCGTTGATTGAACCAGAAATAACCACTCTGTGGAGCACACATGAAGTGCCAATCGTGAAATATATTGGATAGGACGTGTGGTTTCACATAGAAATTTTTAATAATCATTTGCAATGATCGGCGAGTTGAAAATTTTACAAGATTTTCTGAACGCATTTTTGAAAAGTTCAAAGTTTTTTTAAGTATTTGGAATTATTCAACAGAATTTACAGAGTTCAGAGAAACTGAAATGGTTTTATGAGCTTCCAGAGATTTTAAGGCATTATAAAAAATTGAGGAGGTTTAAAAGGCCTCCAAAGAATGCAAATGTGGTCAAACTCTTTTTTGAGACCAAAGCATAAGTATTTAGAAATATTTAACAAATATTTATTCTTGCTAATAGAAACGTAGCAGTATAATTTTGCCTCTGAAAGAATTTTTTCAATATTTATTCCAGCTCGTCGGATAGGGGCGTAATATATTGTTACAGTGCTGGCGATTTTTCATTTTCCCGCTCTGAAACATAAAATAGCCAGGAAGGCAGGCAAGGGAGTTTCGAATCGGAATTTGCTATAGGAGAGCTATGAAGATAAATCATATTTACTATAATATTTACTATAAATCAAATGATATCAAGATGTAATACTTTTTAAGATCAACATTATTCTATCTATCCCTCTGTAAATCTAAATCTTTTTTTTTTAATTAGGTATTCAAAGATCAATTGCGTAGATATATCAAAATACAATTAACTATTTTTTTGTGAAGCAATACAGTTTTCGAATGGATATTACACTACACATGATATTTTTAACCGACTATAATTCAAAGATGGTAGACCTTTCTTCAAAGAATTTACTTTGGTTTAAATTTGTCCTAATTGTGAATTTGAAACCATCTGTAACATAACAACGGATTCGCTCCAATAAATTTCTGTATGCAGCACATTCCCGGAAATGAAACTTTTCGTCTCTCACCAGAGAAAAGAAATAAAGAAAATAGCACTGTTCAAAGCTAATTTAACAACTTTCGCAAAACGAGAAACGTTATGTTTTACTCCTACCGAGGAAACCGTTTCTCGAGTAGGGAATAAAAAAGTAGAAATGCCTTTGTTCTTTTATTTCGCGAGGATATATTTGTTGTATTTGAAATCCCTATTTACTATAAATTTTCGAAATTTTTAGAAATGCGTTACTCATTCAAAATTGCCAAATAGGGTTTAAATTAGTGGAACAGTTAATTTTTCTTTTTTGAATTCACAATTGCTCGTATAGGATTCATGTTTAGAATAATTATGTAGAGTAGACCGGGACAAGACCGACGCGACGGGTCGATATGCATTTCTCTATAAAAGGTTAAAAATATGTAAAATTAATACAATTTCTTTACGTCGAGTACCAAATTATTGTATATCATATTTTTATGCGCACTAATTATCTTCTCTCATTTTCATAAAAATACTTTCCATTTTTAACATTCCAGATATGAAAAGGAAATCCGCTGCTAACCTTCAATTTGTTTTAATTTTTAATTGAATTTGTGATCGTTAAAGTAGCAGAATATGTCACAGCTCTTGAAAATATAGATCTTGAATCATATAATTTGTTAAGAGAGTGAGACTTAATTTCATTATATGAAAAAAAAAAATTTTCCAATAATTCTTTCATGCGGAAGGGTTGAATTCTTGGAAGCTTACAGGGTTGATTGATTTGAAGTGTACATCAGTAATTAGGATTTCAAAGATTTCTAAAGATTTCACCAAATTTTTTTGTATCGCTGGAAGGTAAAAAATATTTTTGAATGTTTTTAAAGAAATTCCGAAGTGATCTCAATTAACTTTGAAACATTCTAAAAGAGCTAAAAGACTTCCTAAGAATTTAATATGATTCAAGAATATTTTAGGAGATGGATAAGAATCTTTTTAAATTGTATGTCTTCTACAAGGATTTAACCATTTTTCATGAAACGTAACTAATTTACAAGATTTCAAGGAATACATCAGACAAAATCAAACAATTTTGTTGAAGTTTTTAATCAATATCGAAAGGTTGCACGATGTATTACAAAACTCTAATATAAATTTCTTTTTAAAGAAATTGATGAAGGAACCATTGAACTGGAGGAAAATTTCAGTAAACTAAGAATATATTCAGGGAATAAGAGAGAATTAGAGAATCAGATAAAACCTATAAGGAATTAAACTGAATTTAGAAAGAATCGGTGTAAATGGAAAAAAGTGTTCAAGATTCAGAGAAATTCTTCTAAAATGTATGAAAATTCAAGGCGAATATAAAAGTTTGAGTTAATCCTTAGGTTCTTCTTTAATTTGTAAAGAGAAGTGACGAAAGTGATCTTCCTCATTGAAAAAAGTGACGAATAAAGTGGATTAATAGAAAGAGAAAGAGAAAACTGTGATTTTCAAAGGATTTCTAATGATTCAAAAATTTTGAAGTATATTTCATTGAGATTCGAAGGATTTCAAGTAATTTTAACTAGTTAAAAAATGATGAAACTTTGCAATTTTGTTTTCAAATGCATGGGTCTTTACAGTGTTTGATCGTTTTCAATTATTGAGGACGAATATTTGAAAATTTTTGAAGTTTCTTCAAGTATTTGAAATTATTTCAATAGAATTTACAGAGTTGAGAAAAATTTATATAATTTCATGAGCTTTTAGAAGATCCTGAAGCATTGTAAGACATTAAGGAGGTTTGAAAGGTCTCAAAATAATTCAAGTGTGGTCAAATTTCGTTTTCAAGATCAAGACATAAGAATTTATGAATAAACAAATATTCATTTTTATACGAATTGTTAGTAGCCATCTTTTGAATAATTGGCATATTTAAAACACATGGGCTAGTATAAGTGAAGTGTTCAATTATTTAGGAATACCTTTATTTTTACGTAATGTCAATACTTTCAGTGCCATGAAACCTTGAATTTTTAAAATATTTTATAAATGGCTAATAATAGGTCAATCCTATGGTATCAAACGGTACTTTACTAAAGCTTGCTTGTACCCTTCATTTTTATTTCAAAAATGGGTAAGAAAGAACTACAAGGACGATAATCACGCACTTAGTGAGTATGTTTGTTTTCTGCGCTTAATAGAACAACAATTCAATAATATAATAATTCTAACACGCTATATATTTCGTCAGTGATTCCTTTTTTGCCCGGGGATAATTAAATGAAAAGAAATCGAATTATTGTTTTGCAATTGTTGTCTAATGTCTAATAGAATAAAGAAGCCTTCTTTTGATGGGACACGCGAATGGCGGCTTACCCTGATTCACGTAAGCGGAAAATTCTTTCGTGGGGCTTGTCACCCTTGTTAGAAATAAGCAAGTAAGCGTGACTCGATCAAAATATGTCCGAATCAGTCAATTTAAAACCCTTTTCTTGACAAAGTCAATTTATCAAGTCACGATATCGTCACTAAATACTATTATTCAGAGCTGAATTTCGCCAAGGAGTGGTAATTTAATAATAAAAAAATACATAAACTGGACTGGATCGTGTAGCCAGTGATATTAATATGAATGAGCTGTATTCAAATCACACCCTGGAACGAAAAAATGGAAATATCAAGCAAATGCGACTCATGATAGGATTGAGCGAGAAAATTAGATTGCGTCTAATCTAAGCAATAGGGTGGTCCAAAAATGAATTAGAAAAATTTTTTTTCGAAATTGTATGCAAAATGCCTGGAAATTTGTTCGAATCCACAAAAATAAACGCATTTTTTTTGTTTCGAAAGATAATAATATTTAGAGGTGGCACAACAAGCCCCATTAAGTTCAACACGTATTTTCCATAAGAAAAAAATACGTTTTGTACATTTTATTCAGAATTCTCTATACTAAGAGAATCGAGTTCGAAATTCACCATTTCTCTTTACCATCAGTCACATAATGCGAATAAAATATTACTTTTCAAATATCACCCCCCTGAGTCTGTTTCATAGGGTCCCAAAAAACCCCCATGAGTGAAAAAATGAGTTTTTCGAGTTTTTGGCACTAATTATAATTTTTTTGCGGTTTTTTCAACGCAAATTATTCTAAATCCATGGAATACTACTTTACACTGATAATTAGATGTTTATTTAAATTGTTTAAACAATTTATTATTGCTTTTAGCAACTTTCTCTTAGGAAAGGGTTAGAAAGTCAAGGTTTTTTCTGAATTTTTCAACTTATTTTCAACGTTTCAGTTGGAACGAGGGAATAATCGAATAAATTCAACAAAAATAATTGTTTGAACAATTTGTTATTAATTATAACAATATCCTCTTAGAATAATGCTACAACGTTACGGTTCTCTCTGAAATTTTCAACTTTTTGTCCACTTTTCACCTAAAATAATTATTTAATTTATTTTAGCAAGAATAATTGTTTAAACAAATCGTGAATGTTTATAGCTGTCTTCTTCTAGATTAACAATACAGAGTTGTGAAATTTTCCTGAAATTTTTAACTTTTTATCGCTTTTCAATTAGATTGAAATAATAATAAATTCATGTTGAAAAGTAAGTGTTCCAGCAATTTATAATCATTGCTTATAATATTTTCTTTGCCTAATGATAGAAACTTGCAGTTGTTTCTGAAATTTTAAACTTTTTGATCATTTTTCACTTGGAGTGAGTTAATATTTAATTTAATTTAACAAATATGATTGTTTGAACAAATTATTATTGCTTATAGCTTCCTTCTCTTAGATTAGAGCTAAAAAGTTGCGGTTATTCATTCAATGAAATTTGAATTGCAAATCTTCTACTGAAATTATGGATCTCTAACGCAAAAATTAAAATAAAAAATAAATAATTTTGTATGTAAGCATGTTTGCCAGCTCGCATTAATTATTACCTCACTAAGTGAAAAGCAGAGAAAATATTATTAGCAATGATAATAAATTGTTTGAACAATAATTTTTTTAACATAAATTAATTATCACCTCAATCTAATAAATTAAATAATTATTTACTTTGAATAAAGAGAAGACAAAAAGTTGAAAATTTCAGAAAAACTGCATTTTTATAATATCATTCTAAGAGAATATAGTTTCAATGAATGCCAAATTGTTCAAACAATTATTTTTTTCAACTTGAATGGATTATTACCTCGCTTTAACTGAAACGTTGAAAATAAGTTGAAAAATTCAGAAAAAAACCTTGACTTTCTAACCCTCTCTAAGAGGAAGTTTCTAAAAACAATAATAAATTGTTTCAAAAATTGAAATAAACATCTAATTATCAGTATAAAGTAGTATTTCATGTATTTGAAATATAATGCGTTAAAAAAACCGCGAAATAAAGGATCATTAGCGCCAAAAACTCAAAAAAATACATTTTTTCACTTATGGGGGTTTATTGGGACCCTATAAAACAGACTTATGAGGGTGATGTTTGAAAAAAATATTTTATTCGCAATCAGTGACCAATTGTGAAGAGAAATGGTAAATTTCGAATTCGATTCACATAATATTGAGGAATCTCAGTAACATCTACAAAAACGTCTTTTTTTGCTTATGGGAAATACGTGTTAAACTTCATGGGGCTTGCGCCACCTCTAAAGATTGTTTTTCTTCAAAATAAAAAAATGCCCTTATTTTTTGTGGATTCGAACAGATTACCGGGCGTTTTGCATAAAAATTCGAAAAAAAAGTTTTTGGACCACCATAATAAGCAATGCTTTTAGTTTAGTCCTGTTTGAGTGTCGTACAATTCCATCAGTTTTTATTTAGGCCATATTTTTTAGAAAGCATTCAAATTTTGCTATTCTCGGAAAAAGGATACAGAGGATTCACATTTTCTAAAGGCGTGCCTTTTTAAGCTACTCTTTATCTTCAGGAAAGTCAGTTATTCTGTGCATTTTTTGTTAGTGTGAGAAACAGCTTTCTTATCTGGGTGAAGAAGATTGAGTCGTTTTTTACAACCTTCTAGTAAAATTCAGTTGCACACCATATTTCTCTTTTCTTTAGAATCTTTCTCAATATTCTGACTACTTCCTCCACTATCAAGCCCCTTCGATCATAATCGGGAAAGAACAGAATCTCTCCGTACGTGTCTGTGGTTTCGAGATCTTTCCTCGCATCTCTACGTTCATAAAGGCTCATGCTCTGGATACGAATATTCTTGTTCTAGACTCCCCAGGGTCCAATTCAAAATACCACTTTCTCCATCGGAGACATTCTCGCGGGAAATAAGAAACTGTTCTCTTCGTATACTTACTTCAAAATGAAAAAGAGTTCAAATCGATAGAAAGCAGAAAGAGGTGCATGCCAATCATATTCTTGTATGTCAACAGATTGTATAAAATTACTATTAAGACAGGAAATAAAAATATTGAAATCTTCAGACCTTATTCTGAGGACTAAATTTACTTTGGAAGTTCAAACTCAAATTGGAATCAGCGCTTAATATTATGGAATCAAGTTTACTTTTTCATAAGGGGTTACATGGGTTTAAACATTCTTTTAATTGGATTTTTTTGGTCTTATTAAATAGTACATTATGTTGAGAATATTCTCCCAAAATTTAAAATTGATCGGTGAAAAGTTCTAACAGCTAGACACTTCGGTGACCACGATTTCTCGAAAAGTTATTAACAGATCTTCTTCCAATTTCGCACGCTTCCTCAAAATAGCATTATCTCGTGCTTGAACGATGGATTTTAAAAAATTTTTATTACAACCTATTTTACGAGGCACTAAATGGCTAAAATTTGACCCAAAAATGGGATTTTTCGTGGACAGCTCCACCAAAAATTCAAATTAAATTTTTTGTTCTTTTTTTAATGAAAACGACCGGAAATTTGTTCGGATCGAAAAAAATAAATAAATGTTTTTTTTTCCAAAAAAAAATATTTAGAGGTGGCGCAAGCCCCATGAAGTTTAACACGTATTTCGCATAAGAAAAAAAGACGTTTCTGTAAATTTTATTCAGAATTCTCAATATTAGATGAATCGAATTCAAAATTCACCATTTCTCTTCACAATTAGTCACAGAATGCGAATGGAATGTTACTTTTTAAATATCACCTCTTTGAGCCTGTTTTATTGGGACCCAAAAAACCCCCATAAGCAAAAAGGTGTTTTTTTCGAGTTTTTGGCTCCAATTATAATTTTTTTGCGGTTTCTTTAACGCGAATTGTTTCAAATACATGAAATACTACTTTATACTAATAATTAGATGTTTATTTAAATCGTTTAAACAGTTTATTATTGTTTTTACTAACTTTTTCTTAGAAAAGGGTTAGAAAGTCAAGGTTTTTTCTTAATTTTCAACTTTTTGTCCACTTTTCACTCAAAGTAAGTCATTATTCAATTTCATTCAGCAAAAATAATTGTTTGAACGAATTGCAAATGTTTATAGCTATCTTCTTCTAGATTAATACTACATAGTTGCGGTTTTGTCCTGTAATTTTTACTTTTTATGACTTTTCAATCTGATTAAAGTAATAAATAATGCATGTGGAAAAACTAATTGTTTGAACAATTTATCATCATTGCTAATAATATTTTCTTCGTTTAATGATAGAAACTTGCGGTTTTTCTGAAATTTTTAACTTTTTGCCTACTTTCCAATTGAAATGAGTTAATATTTAATTTAATCTGACAAAAGTAATTACGTTAACAAATTATTTTTGTTTATTGCTGTCTTCTCTTTAACTTTGCTTGACCTTTATAGTAGTGAACAAATAATAAATAAACATTAGAGAGAATCATATTTCAAATAGTATTGTATTGTTTTAGGTAAATTCTATTTGTTCTCTTCCCAATGTTAAAAATAAGTAATCAAAACAAAAAAGTTTAATTCATTCAGTGAAATTTGAATTCGGAATTTTCTACTAAAGTTATGGATTCTCAACGTAAAAAATGAATTTTTAAGAAAGTAGTTCACCTCTCAATCAAAGAGTTGAATTTTCGACCTAAAAATACACATTTTTAATTAACAATATAATGGTTCATATTTCGAGGAAAGAAAATTATTTTAATTAAAAAACAGTCTAATTTTACCAACAATTGAATCAGTTCAATCTAATTAAATCTAATTGAATTTCATTGAAATTCCGTTCAGTGCAAAGTTAAACATTTTAGGAGAACCACAACTTTCTAGCACCCATCTAAGAGAAAATAGTTATAAACAATAATAAATTGATTAAATAAGCATGTTTTTTAACTGGCATTAATTATTACCTACTAAGTGAAAAGTGGACGAGAAGATTAAGAGTTTAGAAAAAAACGCAACTTTTTAGCACTAATCTAAGAGGAGAAAGCCATAAACAATAATCATTTGTTAAAACAATTATTTTTGTTAAAATAAATTAAATATATACCCACTTCAATTGGAAAGTGGGCAAAAAGGTAAAAATTTCAGAAAAAACCGCAAGTTTCTATCATGAAGCAAAGAAAATATTATTAGCAATGATAATAAATTGCTCAAACAATTATTTTTAACATAAATTAATTATTTCTTTAATCTAAGTGAAAAGTGATAAAAAGTTGAAAATTTCAGGAAGAACCCCTAACTATGTAGTATTAATCTAGAAGACGATAGCTATAAATTACAAATAAATAAAATAAAATAATCACTTACTTTGAATGAAAAGTGGACATAAAGTTGAAAATTTCAGGAAAACACCCAATATTGAAGTATTATTCTAAGAGAATATTGTTTAATAATTTGTTTAAAAAATTATTTCTGTTAAATTAAATTAATCATTAACTCACTTCAAGTGAAAAGTGGACAAAAAGTTGAAAATTTAAGAAAAAAACCGCAACTTGGTAGCATTGTTCTAAGAAAATATTGTTGAAATTAATAAAAAATTGTTTAAATAATTACTTTTGTTGACTTTGATTGATTATTACTTCGTTTCAATCAAATGTTGAAAATAAGTTGAAAAATTCAGAAAAAAACCTTGACTTTCTTATCCTTTTCTAAGAGAAAATTGCTAAAAACAATAATACATAGTTTAAACAATTTAAAGAAACTTCTAATTATCAGTAATAAGTAGTATTTAATGTATTTAAAACAATCTACGTTGAAAAAACCACAAAAAAATCATAATTAGTGCCAAAAACTCGAAAAACTCATTTTTTCTTCATTCGCATTCTTTGACCAAGTTTGAAAAGAAATTATGAATTTTGAACTCGATTCAGCTAATATTAAGAATTCTGAATAAAATGTACAAAAACGTCCTTTCTTCTTATGGGAAATACGTGTTAAAGTTCATGGGGCTTGCGCCACGTCTAAATATTTTTTTTTTCAAAAAAAAAATAATTTTTTCTTTTTGTGAATTCGAACAAATTTCCGAGCGTTTTGAATGAAAATTCGAAAAAAACATTTTTTAACCACCTTTGTACATACTAAAAATTTTAGCTTTTTTATTTTGGATGAACCAGTCGTGAGTTATCCTGGCTACGCGGAGAGCACTTTTTTTTAGAGGTCAAGGTGAATGAGCTCTCAAGGGCTGAATTTTCAATATTTTTAATTAAAAATTCCACAAAATACTTATTGAATGTGTATCTTTGATATGCTAAATTATTTAAATAGAATATTTCATTTGATATATTAAAGAAAAATTGGGATGCATACCCTTTTATTGAGCCTTCTAAACCCATGTAACCCCTTAAGTTTTCTTAATTGTTTATTTTTCAATGCCTCCAAATTTCAGTATTTGAGATTTCAATTTTTCTATCCGAAAATTTTTCACAACTCAAAGTTTCTGATTAGAGAATGTTCAATATTAAATACTCTAAATTAGAAATTAACTAAATGTTCAAGTCAGGAATGGAAAATTTTTATTTAGAGCGCTTATAGTATATTGGAACTTTTCCATCTTTGCTGATTATTACATTACGATCAAAAATGCTATGAATAGATAAGTAGATAATTCTTTGTAGCTATAAAATCTAAACGGTTACAATTTGATTTATTGAATTTTGGAGGCTAGATTACAAGTTCTTGCATTCGATAAGGTCCTGAAGGAAGAATTCTTGAAGTATTCTTATTTTGAAGAAAAGTATCTCGTTTCAAGTGCGTAACAAATGAGCTGCAACAAAAATAATTCCACTACTTCTATGTGCTAAATTATTGCAATTAAGTTTCGAAATCTCCACTGTTAAGCATTTCAAATTCAAAATTAATCATTTTTAAAAAACGTTGTTATTGTAAAATTGCTCAAGTTTAACATGTTATATACTACACCTCAATTTGTAGACATTAGGACAATATTATTTTTCGGATAAAAATAAAACATGCTTCAAGCTTTGAAGAGGTGAATTCTAATAATATATTCTTTACGCTAACATTATTCAATCTTTCAAATACAAATTTGATATGCTTTAACATTCAAACGGATGACATTTTTACTCACTTAATGAACACTTCATACATGAATATGTTGAATTTCGAAACAATGCTAATTTGATTCCTTTCCATTCTGAAGGTTTCCATTTTAAGGTTTATCAAAATTTTTTAGGTAAAGCATTCAATATGTGTTCTTTTTTGTCAGTTGTCCGTAACAATCCTGCAATCACCATCAAGATATTTTTCGCAAACCTAAGAAAAAACCTATAAATTTGACTATAAAGCACATTTTTCATTTTCTCGAAATCACTATAATTGTCTCTGATTATTATTATTTTCATTATGTTCATCTAGTTTTATATAGCTAACTAGAGGATCACACTCTTTTCTCCTCGAAAAACTTTCTATATAATTTTCTCTTTCAGTATAATTATAATCAGATTACTTTGCCTCAAACTTATTGAGTATTTCTGAATTTAGTAGAAAATCATATTTGAATGAATATACTTCCGCAGATTCTGAATACGAGGAGGAACAAATACCTAGGTACAGGCCGGACTCATTGGCGAGTCTTTGCAGGGCAACTCGATTTACGGAAGCTGAGCTGAAGAGGATATACCGAGGCTTCAAAGCCGAGTGTCCCACGGGAGTCGTCCGGGAAGAAACCTTCAAGTGCATCTACTCCAAGTTTTTCCCTCAAGGAGGTGAGTGTTATTCATCGAATCACCACTACGTATACGCAATATAAAGGATGTTAAAGTGACACCACTCTGGACGTAAACAAGATGCTCCATACGAATGTGATCATTTCAACATTCCTATTGCCTTAGATTATACGAAACAGTATTTTGTGTATCTAGAGCGGAAAGTTGGTATATGCCACGAGTGTAAAATTTGCCGTACGAGCGAAGCGAGTTGAGTAAGGATTGTCGATTGATTGCTCATGATGCATCAACGTGCATATTCAATATATTATGGGAAAAATCTCAAAAAAAAATCTGCCCGCTACGTGGGCACATTCTCATCGCGTGCCTGGCGCGCAGTTCGGTTTGCTCGCAAGTTTGAGCGCGCCTAGGACGCACTTCTTTCGGATCTCGCGCTCGGTGTTTGTACTTCCCTAGAATTGTGTATAGAGCTTCTAAAGCTAAAAAGTAGAATGTCGGCTGCTGTATTTGATGATTGTGAATTCTGCTTTCTCAAAGCTTCTCCGGCTTAGCAAATATATTCTCATTGTGTGTCTCGCGCTGCCCACTCAATCAAAATCTGTCCGAAACGCGAACTTTTCTATATTACCTTTAACTCTAATGCATGAAATGTATATAATATTAATTTATATACCTCTTACCTTGGTTTGTTTTTGATAGAATTTAGTTACTCTATTAATTCTAAATTAATATAATTACAATAAAACAAAAACCACGCATCCTATCAAGAAAGAACAGTTTTTCTTTTCAAACTTTTCTTTATATCTCGTTAGGTTTTGCTAGAAACTTGAACAACTTTGTTCTTAAACTGGAATTTTTTATTTTATGTTTTAGTACTTCTAATTTTTTTCGTATCTGCCATAGACTGCTCACAAAATGAAAATTTTGTTTCCAACACAGAAAAATCATGATTTTGATTTTGAGTCTTGGAAAAAAAAGTCCAAACAAATTTCCAAAATGCTCCCCCCTTCAATTTTTCGTTCAAAATAGCTGGTTAACGAACTTGACCTATATTTTTGGTCCCTGGGAACGTGTGCAAAATGAAGATCGAATATGATTATTCATTCGAAAATTATCGAGTTCACAGATTATTTTTCATTTTTTTTTGTGCGATCAAAATTGGAATTTTCGATTTTTTGAGAAAATTAAAAAGTTTTATTCCCGATCTTTCAGGGCTTCCAAGAAAAAATATTTTTTATCCCTGACTTTCTTTTCGATTTCGCGTTATTCGCCTAAAAATTCTCATTTTCTTTTATATTTTTGAATTTTGAAAATACGAATACTCTGACAATTGTGTTTTTATCGAAAAAAATGAAGAGGATAAATTGTTTTACTTTTCACCTACTACAAGATGCTGTACTTACAATTTTTGCGTCTTGGAAAAAAGTACAAAAATATTTCCAAAATGCCATAATTTGTTGTGAAAAATAGCTAGTTAATGAACTTGACCGTTCTTTTTGGTCCCTTAAAATGTGTGCAAACGTACGATCGAATATGATTGTTCATTCGAAAGTTATCGAGTTCACAGATTATTACATTCTTATCAGAGAAGGTATTGGATTTGTGTAAAATTTGACCTGTAAGTCTGTTTGTATGAATGTATGTATGTATGTATGTATGTATGTATGTATGTATGTATGTATGTCTGTCTGTGAGCACGGTAACTTTCGAAAAAACGAATCGATTTGATTGGCCTTTGGTACACTCTTTCAGTGTCAGAAACTGAAGGTCAAGTTCGTTAGCCAGCTATTTTGGATAAAAAATCAAAGAGGGGGAGCATTTTGAAAATTTTTGAGACCATTATTTTAAAAACTCGATAATTGCAAGTACAGTTTCCTGTAGTGAACAATAATTGGAACAATTTATTCCTTTGACGTTTTTTGATGAGAACAAAACTTTCAGAGATATGGCATTTTCAAAATTCGAAAATATAAACAAAAATGAGAATTTTCAGCTAAATAACGGAAGATATAAAAGAAAAGTGTGGTATAAAAAATGTTTCTTTTCGGAAGTCCTACAAAATAGACTTCACAACTTTTTGAATTTTCTCAAAAAATCGAAAATTCAAATTTTGATCGCACATAAAATAATGGAAAATTATCTGTGAACTCGATAACTTTCGAAAGAATGATGATATTCGATCGTGCTTTGGCACCCATTTTAGGTTACCGAAAATCAAGGCGAGTTCGTTAACCAGCTGTTTTGGATCAAAAATAAAAGAGGGGGAGCATTTTGAAAAATTTTTTCTGATAAAAAAAAATTGTCAGAATTGTGGCATTTTAAAAATTAAAAAATATAAACGAAAATGGGAATTTTTAGCCAAATAACACAAGGTTTAAAAGAAAGTCAGAGAGAAAAAATGTTTCTTTTTGGGAGCCCTACAAGATCGCGGATACAACTCTTTGAATTTCCTCAAAAAATCGAAAATTCCAATTTCGATCGCACAAAAAATAATGAAAAATATACTGTGAACTCGATAACTTTCGAAAGAATGATCATATTCGATCGTGCTTTGGCACCCATTTTGAGGGACCAAAAATATAAGTCGAGTTCGTTAACCAACTGTTTTGAACCAAAAATAAAAGAGGGGAAGCATTTTGAAATATTTTTTGGACTTTTTTTTCCGAGACATGAAAAATTTACGTACGGTTTCTTGTAGTAGGTAAAAAGTGAAACAATCCATCCTCATGATTTTTTTTGATAAAAACAAAATTGTCAAAGTTGTGACATTTTCAAAATTCAAAAATAAAAACGAAAATGATAATCATTAGCCAAACAACGCAAGATATGAAAAGAAGTTCGGATGAAAAAATGTTTCTGTTTGAGAGCCCTCCGGGATGATGTTTGAAGCTTTTCTAGTTTTCTCAAAAAATCAAAAATTCAAATTTTTGTCTCACAAAAAATAATGAAAAATAAAAAGATTCGTTTTCTGGTCAAACTATGTGAGTTGCGGGAAAATATAAATGAAGTAAAATTATGCACTAAGAAAAGATCTACAAATTTGATAAAATTCAATTTTGGATAGAACAAGTAGTTTTTTAATCATTTTTAAAAAAGCATATAAAAAATGAAAAAAATGAACCACTGGACAATTGACACAAGATCAGGTAAAATCAAATAGACGCAAGTTCTTTACCAGGAAAATATCTCTGTGTGTGTTATCATCTTCTTTAACAGGATATGTATTTTCCATTCCATTCAGAAAAAATAACTATAAAAAGAGGAAGATTGATTGATAAAGAAAAGTTCTTCACCCGAAAAATATCTATAAATTTGTTATCATTTTTCCCATAAGATGCTCTGTTTTTGTTCTGATCGTAAACAATAAAATTAAAAATTATAAAATTGAATTTCTAGAAAAACAACACAACATGTGAAAAAAATTAGGCAACAAAACTTCTCTACCGTTTTCGACAAACTTTTATCGAGGGCGAAGCACGAGACACGCGATGATAATGTATTCGTTAAAGCCGGAGAAGCTTTAACAAAAGAGAATTCACACTCATCAAATCAAAATAGTCGACATTTCGCTTTCGAGTTTCACAAACTCTGTATACAACAATTGTAGGGGGGTACAAAGGTCGAGCGCGGAGCGCGAGGTGAGATTACCATCGAGCGCGAAGCGCAAGATCCGAAAGAAGCGCGCGATAGGCACGCTGAAACTTGCGAGCGATTTTGTACGGCTCCCAAAAAGAAACCTTTTTTTCCTTCTGACTTTATTTTCAATTTCGCGTTATTTGATTAAAAATTCTCATTTTCGTTTACATTGTTGAATTTAAAAATGCCCCAACTTTAACAATTTTTTTTTATGAAAAAATAATCATGAGGATAAATTGTTTCACTTTTTACGTGCTACAAGAAATTGTACTTGCAATTTTTGAGTCATGGAAAAAAAATCCAAAAAAATTTTTTGAATGCTCTCCTCTTCTATTTTTGATCCAAAATAGCTAGTGAACGAAATCGACTTGTATTTTTGGTTCCTCAAAATGTGTGCCAGAGTGCAATCTAATCCGATTAGTCTTTCAAAAGTTATGAAGTAGACAGACAGCAACGATGCGACGACGACAACGACAACAGATAGACACCAACGTAAACACTACTTTTTCGGAATCAGGATTTCTCATAACGTGGAGATTTCATAAATTCCGCGAAAGTCGATTTTCATATAAAACTAATACCTTCTCATTATGATGAGAATGTAATATTATTCCCAGCTCACTCATATTGTGTAACAGAACAGATAACTAAACAGAGACATTGAGTCGACTTTGATTTCGTTCTTCGAAGTTCGGTCTTTAGTCCACCTTACAAACAATATACTTGGCCCAGAAGCGATTCTGTGAGTTAATCAGGCGCATGTATTTTTGAAAATATGTAACGCTGCTTTGCTTAAACAATTTTTGGATTTATAGGCATACTAAAGAGTAATTTCAAACCGCTCCTGTGCACGTGACTAGAATTTAATATTTAATAGTATGTTGCATTACTAGGTGTAAAACACAACGATTGCAACGAGTGTGAAGTTAGCTGCCCGAGCGAAGCGAGGGCTGCTATTACACGAGTTACAGTCGTTGTGTTTCACTCATGGAGAATAGACATAAGGAGATCAAACTAGTGGAACTAAAAATGAGCACTTTCCTGTTGCCAGAAGTTT